>JAPWTK010001202.1:0-74543 GCA_029963805.1 Aromia moschata
ATGTTTTATGTTAGCATTTTCCCCTAGGAAAACAGTGGCTTAAGACTCAGGAAAAGAAACAACTGAGTAGCCATAAAGAATGTACTTTTAAGGGGACTTTCCCGCTTTTTTCGCTGGAAAAAAAGGTTTTTTGGGATTTTTTTTGAGGAAACTATAAAACGGATTGAGACAATTTTTTTAATTAAAAGATATAGGTATTTAGGTTACATTTATTTTTTAAACCAAATTGGCGGCCGTCGATCCTTGTTCCAATGCGGCTACTTCAGGCGGACATCTCTCATGTTAATGAGAATTTTCTACGACGCTATTCATCTGAAATCAAAAAATGAAACATTTTTATAAAATATGGGGTTGTTAGTGTTTATCATAGGGGTTTTTTGAAATTCAAATTTTACGCGATTTGGTGCAACTTTGAAAAAAAAGTTCGATTTTCACCTTAAATTTCTACCTTTAAATTGTTATTAAAAATCGAATTTTTGCAATATCAAAAAAATCCTATGTTGATCACTAATGGCATCATGTGTGAACATTTTGAAAGAAAAATCATTAAAATCGAGCTAATTAGTGTCAGAGAAAAATCTCATTACAGTTTCAAAAACGTTGTTTTGAGAAAAATGCGTTTGAAGTTTTTTTTTACTTTTTTTTTTCATATACTTAATTATGAAATTTTTTTACTTACAGTTCGTCATCAATTCGGGGCCCGTACAGGACACCCTCCTCTGCCTTGTAAACCTCATTTTGGCTTCACGTCAGATAGCGTCACGCATTTTTTCCACTGAATCCGTATTTCGCCGAATACGGATAATAAGTAACAGATCGTAATAAGTTGTCAATTCCCCTATTACCTTGATGGTCAGTTTTCCTGTACCTCTTCCCCTGAGTCCCTTGTTTGTTTTCTTCGCATTACGGAGCCTGGTTCCCATGCGTTTTTCTCCACGTGACCGACGCATTCCTTTTTCATTACTTTCGGATCGTTGTTGTACGGGTCCAAATCCAAAATCGCCTTGAAGGTCTTACTGTCCCCGTCGCCAATATACTGAGCATATTTTACATTATGCATTTCTTCGGATCGTTGAAACACTTCTTTTACACTGTCCACCTCCATTTTCCCGTGTGCCGGGACCGTCGTCACTAATCCGGCTGTAACTCGAAATCTAATACGCGGATCACTTTAAAATTTCAGGACAATAAATTTGAATGTACAACGCATCGATTTCAGTAAAAAAAAAAAAGATTTTTTGAAACCGAAAAGCGGAAAGCCCCTTAAGGATTTTTTGATAACAATATCGAACGATTTACGAAATGCCGAAATGAAATCATGATCGTTGAGTAATAGTTTTGAATTCAACACGTTTTTAAGACCATTTCAATATATCCCATCAGAACATTTCACCGACTTTGTACATTGTTACGTACAAGCATTTCTATGAAACACGGCTTACAACTGAACGTACGAGGAAAATTTAATTATTTTGCAGTACGTCGAACAAACAGCAGACTACGCAATAATATCGCGTAAAGTCTATTTGCACACAGTGCGCGTTTTTTGCTCCGGATCCAAATTAAAATCGTAAAAACGGCTTCCTTTTCTGTTTTCAGCGCTGTTTGTATACGTGCCGGCCGGATGTGTGTTATTTGCGCTGCATTCATTGGTCAATTTAGCTCGAAAACTGTCCCGCTACCAACGTAAAATAATTTGATGCGGTTGGCAACATCCATAGTTATACAACTGATAAAGCGGATTTGAGTCGTGAGTGGACTGCGGCAGGAGGAAAACAAATGTTGGTCGAGGGGAGACCGGAGCAACTTTGTATGCATTTTCAAAAGTATCCCGAACGACTAAATGTTGACCAAACACTACTTTGAGGTCATCAATTTGGTCAGTAATGTGTGCCTGTTTCTTTGCCAGATACATATTTTTTTCAAAATTTCATAATTATACATAAAACTTCTGACTGAAAATACAAACCACTACACTCTCTTTCCCCCTCTCATGAAGGCAATCCGCTAACTTTTGAATTCGATGCCATCTTTAACACAAAAACTGATGTATCTTTAGAGAAAATGAAACTCATTGCTTATCCATATAAATTGTTGAGGGCACTTACACACCGAAATCCTAAAATAATTGTCTTAATATTAGTTAATCAGCTGATGGAGTAGCATGATGCCACTGAGTGATATTGAGGTACTGTTTAATAAAGTATAGTTCTAGTATTGTATGTATCTAATATGGTAACTTCAAACTCCAGATTTGAATCGTAAATGGATTGCTCCAAGGGGAAGAGGAAAAGCGAATGTTGATTGAGAAGAGACTGTTGATTGAGAAGTAAAATATGAGTTACCTCTTCTGTAGTAGACTACAAGAATGATCAAAACTTCAGAAAGAAAACATAATTTCATTTGGCTAAGAAATAACCCCGCACAAATCTTATGGACATTGAATTTCGGTCAAATTGGCTGAATTTTTTGAAAAAAGTTAGTTCAAGTTATGCTGAAAAAAGTTCTCATGGGGACAGAGTTCCCCGATGCTTCAGAGCCGAGATAAAAGTAACGAAAAGTCCGAAAACGCGTTTTTTATGTCTGAGACAACCAAAACTGATTAAGATGACAACCAAAACTGAAAGAAGATTTAAAATATTATCGTTTTAAAACTTATAAAAAGTTATTTTGATTCTGCTAATCTTTGTCTGCGAAAACCAGCAGAATTTTCAAAATTATAAGCAACTTATCTTCATTAATTATAACAATTATTATAAAAACACTAAAGTAAATAAATTCCATTGCAAAAATTCACATAGTGTTAGTTAAATTTTAATAAATAAACGATAAAAATAACACTTTTTTAAACCCATTTCTCCTTTTTTAAAAAGATTTTTTCATTTATGAATGATCTTATTTGACTAGTGATAATAGTTGTTTGCAGAAAAAACGACAATATTTTATTCTACACAAATACCATTTTTTATTATCTTAATAATGATTTACTTGTAAAATAGTAGAATGTTTAAAAAAAAACAAACAAATTAGTTATTTTTTAACTTGTTTTTTCTTAATCCTTTATAAGTTTTTGGGTTTAAAAGGATTTATTAGGGCAAAGAAAACGACTTTTTTACAGAATAAACAGATAATATATCAAAATAGCTTTTTATTAGTTTTAAAAACAATACTATTTTAAATCTTTCGTTCTTTAACAAAAAACGTAGTGCACTGGACTTGACGGAGACTCAAAATTCTTCTACTTATATGCGATTGTTAAATTAAAATCTTGTAAAAAAAGTAACTGAGGTTATTAGCCATGCAAATTGTTGAGGTCACCTATACGCATTGTTCGAAATAATAATGAGTTGTTTTTTATTCGTTTTTTCAACCTGGGCAGTAATCATGCCACGAATGACTATTGCCACGACTATTGCCACGAATGAATATTGAGGTTCTTTTTAATATATCTTAGTAGATTAATCAGTTCCCCTAGCTCACTAAAGAGTTCTGTTGGAGATAAATATTTTAGAAGACAGAAAAGAAAATGAAATGATATGCTATGATTAGTAAACAGTTTGATAATTTTGTTTTCTTCTGTGATAAAAATTGTTAAAAACTAATTTGATATATTAATATATAAAAACATCTAGAAATTTGATAAACTGACTAACTGAATTTATAACTTCCAGTCTCAAATATATTTATAGAGCTCATTAAAAAAAAAATACTTTATTATGGAAATGTAAACGCGACATTGGCATTTCATATTGGGACGTCATTATATAAAAAAGGTATTTTTAACTAAATAGCCTGTCATAAAAGGTATATCCTTTGGGAATAAAAGGAGAAGTGCTAAAAAAAAATGAAGAAGGCAAACCTAATTCGATGTCACGAGAATGGACAAGGGAAGGACAGGAGTAATAAGTTATATCAAAATGAAAACGGATCTCTACTTAGTGGGTGTACAGTGGAAAAGCTTTAATATCAGTATAATACAGATTTATGAATAAAATGAGTCGACTACCAGTGGGATCATATTGTATTATAAGGAAATTTATAAGTATATACAGTACATTCATAAAGTACCAGACATGTTCTTGTTCGCTAATTTCTTTTCTGAATCGTTACATAGAAAGAAGAGGAGCCATTGAGTGGCCAGCCGGAACGTCGGATTTGAAAATTCTGGACTATTTTTTTGTGGCGTTATTTAAAAACTAAAGTGTACTTTACTCGGACGTTAGATTTGGACGATTTAAAACAAGCAGTTTGAAGAACAAAAAACAACACGTGAGTACAGTTAGCAATGGTGGTCATGATACATCTACTTTTTGAAATCTTAAATTCTGATCATTTTTGTACTACAATATTGATTTTTTTTTGCTTCTGATGGGATACAGCTTGTGAAATTCTGCGAATAATAAGCCCAGGTTGAATAGCTCAGAAAAAATTAACGAATTATGATCCTTCTCGAACTCGCTGTGTTTGATTAAAATCTCATTAACAACGATTTTTACAAAAACTATAGTAAGGATGGTAGACAAAAATTATCAGAATTCAAAAAGGGAGCGTAGGATGATTTTCATTGCTGACTATGTGCAGACACAAAACATTCGGGTAGTGTGGCGATTCCAGTTTAGAATTACGAATAATGTCTACCTACTAATAGAAGCCTCTGTTGAATACCGTCAAAAACGCTGCATTGTGCGCGCAACTTCTACAGGCTTCCTCCCCCGTTTCCCCTAGACCTAGAGCGATAAAGCCTGCGAGTTTTGACGTAATAAAATGAAATGGCCGACCGCTAAACGGGCTGACGGGTCCGTTACAAAAATAAGCTTTTAGTGAAACAATTGTGTCGCGGGTTGATGTCCATTCCGGGGGTAGAAATAGAGACGAGATGATACTTTGGTTCGGTGGAGTTCGGTAACAGCCCATAGAAACAGAAACCGGCGTTATTGACGCGCACGCCTTTCGTTATTTAATTCGGTTGGTTGAGGGGAGCTACTCCATTTTTTATCAGCCTTGAATGTGAGATGACGCTAGGGTATTTGAATAGTCATATTCTCCCACTTGCATTTATAACACATACGAGGTATGTAAATTTAAAAGAGATGAGACTGACAACGTAGCGCCTGATCTAGCAATACTGCGGAGACGGGACTTGGAATGGCGGTAGGTTAACATGTAATGCACCTTCAGTACAAGTTTGAACTTGTTAGAGTCATTTGTTTGTTCTTTATGACTGTTTTCGTAAACCGTTTTTTTTTTCTAGTGCGTTTTAAAAATGAGTAACATTAATTTTGAACAATGGTGTGCTATTAGGTTTTGCCTCAAACTTAGACACAGCGCAACGGATACATTTGCAAAAACTTCAACACGCCTACGGAGACAGCGTTTATTCGAGAGCCCTGGTTTTTTCGGTGGTTTAAGGCAATTTTCAGAAGGAAGAGAGTCGATTGAGGATGAACCATGCATCGGTAGGCCTTCATCTTCAAAAACCGATGAAAATGTCGATAGAATACAGGATCTTGGGCGTTTAGATCGTCGGTTGAAGACAAAGATCGGGGAAGAGTCAAATTTGAATCACACCACTCTTCATCAGATGTGTCAAAACATGGAATAGCACACTTCAAGCTCTCCAAGACCCAAAAAAAGCAAGAATGAGCAAGTCGAATATCAAATGCATGCTGATTTGCTTTTTTGATAGCCAGGGAAGCCAAAGAGTTTGTGCCTTCAGGCCAAACAGTAAATCAACACTTTTACAAGAGAGCTGTTCTTGGAAAACTTCGAAAAAGGATCACGCGTGTGAGAGCAGACGTCAAAAACAACTGGATGTTGCATCACGATAATGCGCCTTGTCACACAGCCATTTCTTTAAACGAGTTTTTAGCCAGTAAAAACATTCCTGTAGCTCCTTAGCCTCCTTATTCGCCTGACTTGAGTCCTTGTGACTTTTTTCTGTTCCCGAGATTGAAAAATCACCTCAAGGGATGTCATTTTAGGGCCATAGAAAACTTTCAAACGGCTGTAACCGACCAGCGCTGAAGGCTATTCCAGTACTCGTATATGAGTTCCAGCACTGCTATGAAAAATGGAAGATCCGTCTCCAGCGCTAGGTGACTTCCCAAGGAAGTTACTTTGAAGGAGACAATACTGAATTGTAATTAGTCTCATTACTTAATTTACACACCTCGTATGTCGCGACCTGCTAAACAAACAGACATGTTATATTGTATTTTTGAAAAGGGAACTATCGAATTGTATCTATATTGAATCGTAATATGCAATAATATAACTATATAGAATCGTAATATGCAATAATATACAGGATGTTTTATTAAAAAAAAAAAACACAAGCCTCAGTTTTATAGTTTCTGATGTTCAATTGTTTTTCCTCATATAAAAAAAATTATGCAAAAATCCATAACCTTTGTTTGAGGAATTTTTGTCTAATTTCAACAATAAACTCGCAATAATTCCTTAAATGATGAAAACTAACCCTGTAAATTCTGATTTATCGCCTATTCTAAAAAAAAAAGTTCAACGCCATTTCGAAGTACGGTACCCTATGCTGCTTTTATTATTATGATTTCCATATATGTATGTATGTACGTGATCGGGTTTATTAAGCACGCAAGTGCGTTAAGGAGCAAATATATATGGAAGATAAAACAGAGATAAAGGAACTCGTTTGATTATGCTAATAGAAGGAATGTTGTGTAGAGGAAATGAACTTAATTTTATGATTTTGCCGCATGCAAAAAGCCGGTAATAACAATGAATGGAGTTGCTGTGCAGTTATTACAGATTACTACCATTTGTGTTATTTAGAATATAAATAGTTTCCCCCTTTGAATTATAATTTGTATTTTTGTACCCAGTACAAATGAAACTACAATGTTTACAGTCAGCAAAATTGATAACGAATTCATATTTAATTAATATATAGTATTAATAATTCAATATATACAGTGTCCGTCATAAAGCTGGAAGCATATGGGATTTTTTTCTAATATTAGAATTTAACAAAAACTTTGGTGACAATCACTTCTGCATCCAAAATAACTTAAAATGCACCAATTCAAAGTTCACAGCTAACATCTGACAATTGTGTAATTTGAGATTTTCCAAAAAAATCTTTAGAAAATGGCGAAAATTGTTAATATTTCGAAAAATGTCACTAAGAAATTATGTTCCTAATGTCGTTTTACGCCTATATGCCAATTTTGAGTGAAACATTTTGATGTCCAAAAATTTTTAGAATTTTGAAGTTTTTGATTCACTCCCGTAAATAACTGATCCGAAAACATTTAAAACGCTTCAAAGCGGTATAAAGTCTGCCATTGCAATTGCATATTGTGCTAATAATATTCGTAGGTGTCGTTGGTTTTCAAGATTATTGATTTTCCTAATCGAAAAAAAAAGTAGGTAGGTACTGTCTGGATTATTTTTCAATTTCCAAAAAAATCACCAATTGTTTTTCAACTGTTTTTTTTTATTAAACTTTATTTAACACGAAACTATAGAGACATCCAAAAAAACGTCATCAACTCTGGCTATGAACGAGAGATGGAAATAGCGGTCATGTCTAAGCTTTTCGGTTATGCCAAACTTTTTACAAGCGATTGTCACAATTTGTAAAATAAACAATGGCTCTCATATAATGTGACAGACTTGACAAGTAAAATAAGGTTATAAATTCAATTAAGAATAGAAATACGTCTTTTTTTCTCGGCCAACTTTGATGTCGTTTTTTTTTTATGTCTGTATTACTTAAAAATAACAAACAATAAATAAATCAGTTTAAAAAATAACTTAATTTGTAAAAAAGTCAATCATCTATAATATAAAATCGAAAATATAAAATTTTTTGGATATCAAAATGTTTTGCTCAAAATCAGCATATAGACATAAAATGTCATTAGGAACATAATTTCTTTCGTGATGAATTTCGTGACATTTTTCGAAACATTAACAAATTGGGCCATTTTCTAAAGATTTTTTTTGGAAAATCACTAATATGACAGTTGCCAGATGTTAGCTGTCAACATTAAATTGGTGCATATTAAATTATTTTGGAAGCTCCATATATATCATATATGCTACATATGGTTCCAACTTTATGGCGGACAGTGTATATATTAATAATTCATATTCAGATTGTAGTTAACTAATTATTGATAAGACGTTTTCGGGAATATTGAAAAAAATACAAACACTAATTTTTGCCAACGTTTCGTCTAATTTACTCAGACTTATCTATAAAAATATATATAAACGGTAAAACACTAATTAAGCCCTGAAGATGTCTGAGTATATTAGACGAAACATCGGCAAAAAAATAGTGCTTGTATATTTGTCTAATATTCCCAAAAAATTTCTTTTGTCAACATATATAGTATTTTATGTACGCAGTTGATAACTACTATTAACTAATTAGTAATTGATTTGTAACTTAATATAAACTTATAATAAATTGAGTGGAAATCGGGAAATTAAAAATATTCAATATTCAGTCATTTGCATTTTTATTTAAAAAGACAAAAATAATGAAATATTCATGAATTTAGGATATAAAAGTGGAAGTTTAGGATCATCCCTCAAAATATGTGTCTTTACACTTTATATGACAAAGTACTAGGAGCAGTTAAAAAAGCTTTCAGTTACAGTAGTTTTTTGTAACAATTAAGAAACTTTCAAAACTTAGCCTTTGCCAAAACAATTGCTTGAGATTTTTTTCTCTTGCACGAATATTACTTAAAATTGGGGAATGTAAATCAGACGGATCCCCATTATCATTATTCGATGAGATCTTGTTTCTAACCCACTTAATCTTCTTGAGGTCACGTTTCTGCAACTGAAACGTGGCCCTGAATTGAATAATAAAACGCCGACCAATCGATACAACACGAAATATTAAAGACAGTGACACCTAAGATATATCGTTTACAGACCCTCTCACAAATGGTATCTTGTTTTTTTTTGCTTCTAACTTAAGCTTTTGCTAGGACTGTAACACTTTGATATAACAAGTACTTTGAAAATCTGCGAAACCATTAAACCTACTACTATAGCACTTAAGGGGGCTTTCCCGCTTTTCGGTTTCAAAAAATCGTTTTTTTTTACTGAAATCGATGCGTTGTACATTGTCCTGAAATTTTAAAGTGATCCGTGTATTAGATTTCGAGTTACAGCCAGATTAGTGACGACGGTCCCGGCGCTTGAAAAGAGTCACGCAGGGAAAATGGAGATGGACAGTGTAAAGGAAGTGTTTCAACGATCCGAAGAAAAGCATAATGTAAAATATGCTCAGTATATTGGCGACGGGGACAGTAAGACCTCCAAGGCGACCTTGGATTTGGACCCGTACGACAACGATCGGAAAGTAATGAAAAAGGAACGCGTCGGTCATGTGGAGAAAAACGCGTGGGAACCAGGCTCTGTAATGCGAAGAAAACAAACAAGGGATTCGGGGAAGAGGTACAGGACTACTGACTATCAAGGTAATAGGCGAATTGACAACTTATTACGGCCTGTTACTTATTATCCGTATTCGGCGAAATACGGATTCAGTGGAAAAATGCGTGACGCTATCTGACGTGAAGCCAAAATGAGGTCTACAAGGCAGAGGAGGGTGTCCTGTACGGGCCCCGAATTGATGACGAACTGTAAGTAAAAAAATTTCAAACGCATTTTTCTCAAAACAACGTTTTTGAAACTAGAATGAGATTTTTCTCGAACACTAATTAACCGATTTTAATGATTTTTCTTTTAAAATGTTCACAAATGATGCCATTAGTGATCAACATAGGATTTTTTTGATATTGCAAAAATTCGATTTTTAATAACAAAGGTAGAAATTTAAGGTGAAATTCGAACTTTTTTTTTTCAAAGTTGCACCAAATCGCGTAAAATTTGAATTTCAAAAAACCCCTATGATAAACACTAACAACAACCCTATATTTTATAAAAATGTTTCAGTTTTTGATTTCAGATGAATAGCGTGGTAGAAAATTCTCATTAACATGAGACATGTCCGCCTGAAGTAGTTGCATTGGAACAAGGATCGACGGCCGCCATTTTGGTTTAAAAAATAAATAAAAAACTAAATGTAACCTACATACCTGTATCTTTTAATTAAAAAAATTGTCTCAATCCGTTTTATACTTTCCTCAAAAAAAATTCCCAAAAAAAACCCCTTTTTTCCAGCGAAAAAGCGGGAAAGCCTCCTTAAATGAGAATCACAAGAAATACTTTATTTCATATAACACAGCCACACAAAAAAAAGGTTTCTGACCTGGAGGTCTCACTATGTGTACAATATGTTTTTGGGGTCGTAAAACCTGAATCCCTGCTCTAATCAATCGTGTGTAGCATGTAAGTTTCATCCCCGCACGTTAGGATTATGAGGTTTCGGAGCCATAGTGTTTGTGGTTTTAACGATATAGCAAATTTGGAGGGCGTTTTTTGAGGTTATGGCCGAACCCAGACGTGCTGGGATGAATCTGACCCTGAATGAACTGACTTTTTCACCCAAAATACTTGTTTGTAGTTCAGACGATAGCGGATGGCTCATATTTTAATATCCATTTTGAATTTTTTGTATCAGACGTTCCAGAGCTGAGATTTTTTGCCAACCGTTTTTTTAGATGGTTAACTTCAGGCAGCCATATCACGGCCACACGTGGCTTAAAAATAACAAAAAAAAAATTATATAGTTTGAGATGTTGACTTGAAAACAAAAAAAACACTGAAAAAAAGTGTAACAAATGTGTACTGCTCCCTTAATATTAGTCGCTGTTTTTCGGGCCGTAAAGAAATAAGTTTTTACTTTCTATTTGACCAATTTTTTTATTGCGTATTTCTGCAACTTTAATCGATGTTGTGTCGTAACACAAAAGTTTCAAGTTTCATCATAAAAACTTGTGTTCGCCGGGTAATTGTTCCGACGATGGCGGAAACTTCATTAAAGTTTGTTGAGGGAGATATATCCCGCTGTCCGTACGCCCATATGGCTCAAATACGAGTATGGCGCGTTTGTACGATTTGCGAATAGGAGGAACTTTCGGGATGAGCCATTTGAAGGCGGAGCGGAAATGTTTGTTCATTGCCGGTTAATTGAGGACGAAATTGGAGGACTTTGGAAACCGTGAAACTATAATTATCCAGCGGATCGTCGCCTACATTCGTAGCCCAGTTTCTATATAGGCGCACAGTGGTCAATTTTGCGATTCTAGGACAAAATTCCAAAAACTCATGTTCTCAGAATTAAATTATTTCATTAATAATATATCCATTAAGGTATTTAATGCTGTAAAAATTATTTATAATATTATAAATTTTTACGACCCTTAATGGGGGTTGAAATATGTATAAAAACAGGTACTTGCTTGAGAATATTTTAGTAGTCTATTTGACCCTAATGTGTGCAATTGAATCTCCGTTGTTTTTGTGTGAAGTGAATGTTTAAATCCGAAAATTTTCGGTTATAGTTCGTTCTGTAAAAAATATTACATTTTCTGCAATATTAAAGTTTCTCGAGAGTTACAATTTGATTTCCGCTTTCTTCCGCGTTGATCTTTTTCTCCGTAGATTGCCTGTAACTTACTCTACTAAATTACAAAAAAAATTACCTGCGTCTAAGTGCGTCTAATTATTTTATCCTTAATTTAAGATGTATTCGTATATTTTTAATATACGAATACATTCAATACGAATATTTTCAAGTCATTTAGCTATAAATAAATTGTCCCAACCTTCAGCTTCCAGTTCAAGTGGTCCAGGGAGGCCAAAAAAATCATTTGAACTCATGATTGTCATTGCTAGAGACAAGCACTAGTATAGAATTGATTTATGCGGCTCAAGCAAGTTTACAGTCTGAGGGTAAACGTGATCAAAAACTAGAAACTTGGAGCTTCAATTTCCTTTTTTTTTCCCTACAACCATTTTTCCCCAAGTTACAGCTCTTTGAAAATAACCTAAAAATTTGTGTCCCTTAATTTCTGCGCCTAGTGTATTATGAATTATAATGAGCCGTTCAAAAAAAAAACGTCGTCAAAGTCGGCCGAGCAAAAAATGACGTATTTGTATTCTTAATACTAAGTTTATAATCTTTTTGAATTGTCAATGCTGTCACATTATGTGACGGATATTTTTATTGGGTATAAAAAACAGGAATAAAAAACCTACAATCCAAACTATAAAGTTGTGAGTAATCACGACAGATGGCGTTTGTTCTATTTGGTATTAATCATTATCTATCAAAACCATCCGCATTGTAAGTGAATTGAGCGTAGGCATTCGTTCATTCAATATGTAGTTATGGAGTTATTACACAAATTAAAGAAACATATACCAAAAATAATTAGGATATTTAAACACATGTACATGCAGGTAATATTTTAATTTTTACTTCTAAATATTTTGAGTTTATATCAAGTAATGTTTATAGCATTCTTAATCCGTATACATTTTTATACACATACAGATTTATATTGTATTCTAGGTAAAGAAAAGGAGCAATCATTTAACTGACATAGGCCGTTATATAAAACACTAATTAAGGTAATGGTTAGATGTAGTCATAACATAGTATAAAACAAAGTCGCTTCCCGCTGTCTGTATGTCCCTATGAATGCTTAGATCTTTAAAACTAAGCAACGGATTTTGATGCGGTTTTTTTAACAGATACAGTGATTCAAGAGGAAGGTTTATATGTATAATACATCATAACATAGTATAAAACAAAGTCGCTTCCCGCTGTCTGTCCCTATGTATGCTTAGATCTTTAAAACTACGCAACGGATTTTGATGCGGTTTTTTTAATAGATAGAGTGATTTGAGAGGAAGGTTTATATGTATAATACATGCATAATTTAGTAGAGAAACACTGATAATTTTAGAGGTTTCTAATGTGATGTCGTAAATAAACACATTTTTTTGCGCTTACATTGCAAACGCTGGCTGAACCCGACGAGATAGATCAATAATGTACTACAGTATTGTACACCTTAAAAAGGTCTACAAAAAAAGTCCACGATGGTATATGTCTATCTCTTGGGGATAACCCACAATAATCATTTTTTATCCTTTACTTTTTACGAGAAATATTGGCTTATTTACGAAGCGATTTTAAGCAATACAGCATTAATCCTTATCCAATTAGGTACCTTAAATACATTGTGCATTTAATTTAGATCAATATGGCCTTTTACAGCATGTAATTTAAATTAATATTTTCGAAGATATTACAGATTTAAAATACAGGGACATAGCGGTTGCGGCGGTACCGGCCGGCGGCGCGTGCCTATAAATAGCGCGTCGAGGGCCTGCGTTTTTCTAAATAGATAGAGTGATTCAAGAGGAAGGTTTATATGTATAATACATGCATAATATAGTAGAGAAACAATGATAATTTTAGAGGTTTCTAATGTGATGTCGTAAACCGTGCGAAGCCGGGGCGGGTCGCTAGTGCATAATATAGTAGAGAAACACTGATAAGTTTATAGGTTTCTAATGTGATGTCGTAAACCTTGCGAAGCCGGGGTAATTGTAACTGTCTCCAAGTTTTTAAAAATGTTCTTATACTGTGAAGAAGTCTGAGTACATTAGAGGAAACTAAATAACTAAAATATCCCCAGAAAAATTACTTTGTCAACTTATATTTTATGGACACAACTGATAACTACTAAAAATAAAACACTAAAATGAAACTGTATTTTCGTGTGGCAAGTAAAGGACTTCGATCGGCTATATATACAGTCATTTATTCACATATTTACAAGATATGAGAGACTGGCTTAGATCGATCTGGAGCCGGTGAAACGCGGAGATCGACTCCGGTCTGGAGCCGGTGAACGGTAAAGATGGACCCACGGCGCCGCCCGAAAACCCCAAAAAAAACGGGGCCCCCAAAAAAATTTCCAACCGGCCAAAAAAAACCCCCAAAAAAAAAAAAAAAAAAAAAAAAAAAAACAAAAACCAAAAACCCCCAAAAAAAAAAACCCCAAAAAAAAAAAAACAAATTTAACCCCCCAAACCCCCCCCCCCTCCCCCCCCCTTCCCCCCCCCCTTTCCCCCCCATGGCCCCCCAACCCCCTCCCCCCTCCCCCCCTCCCCCCCCCCCCCCCCCCTTTTTCTGAGAATTTCATGTGTGGATTGCAAACGATATGGATGGAGTTTCAAATCATTTTTTCAAAAATTCGTTGACACGTTGTATAGGGCATATTCCCTTGTTAGCTCAAATGGCTAATTGATGTTCTTGGATTGTCTATTATCAGTTGCCTAACCCTTTCAACGTTTTCTTCTGTCCTCATTTTGGGTCTGCCAATTTTCCGGTCGACGCTTCCAGTTTGCCGGTATAAATTTAGGAAACGTTTTACTGACCGGCCAAGATGGTCGAAATGAATAACTGCATGGAAAAACTTCCCTGAAGTCCTCATATACACTCTCATCGAATATATCCAGTTTCCATTGATTCTACTGCCATTTCTAAAATAAATTTCAAATGAAACACCCCTGTTCTTCATTAAAAATAAGGAGTTTTTTTTATTAGATATTTTTTTTTGTTTCTATTAATAAACTGACAATTCTATTCTAATATGAGTATATGTCACATTTCGTAATAACAGGTTTCTGATATAAAAAATATTGGTTTCTGTAATACTCTTTCATTGACCTGTGGTAACGTGACATTTATTTCATTTGCAGTGCCAACAATATAGTTGTTGGCACTGCAATTTGGTTATTGTCCCTTTGTGACGATCGACGTATGTAAAAATAGCACGATTTATATGGTTATATAAAGGTTGTCGCGTTTTCATGTAAATATGACTAATAGACTCATCAATCTTTATCATCAAAATGTTTGTATGGCTAAACTGTCACAATATAAAAATAATGAATTACTTTGTTATAACTATTATCTCAAATGTGCCGAAATTAAAAAAGTACTGCGCTACTCAGAATATCCACTTAGCGAGAAAGTACATCATTAGTACAATGTTATTTCTTACCAATATCAGTTTATACTCGTTCTGTGTATTATTAATAGCCATTTAGAGCAATGTAGTTATTTAAATATTTATTAATGACAAATCGTTAGGATACGATGGAAAGTTATCAATTAGATTTGGTAGGCATTTGTATTTATTTTTGGGATTTACATAATTGGGATATAAATTGTAGTAAAAACAATCTAAATTGGTGACATAATACAAAGTAAATAATACAATAATACGTACGTACAACGTGCGTTCGTTGAAGTTAGCAAAGCAAAGTAAAATAAAAGACGTAAAATAAGCAGGGATGGCAAAAGTAGCGGTTCTTGCGGTTCGGAACCGGTTCCGGAGCAGTTCCACCTGTAGAGAACCGCTTCCAAATGTGGAACCGGTTCCGTCCCGGAACCGTTTTTTAGAGTACAAGAACCGTTTGCTTTGGAAGCGGTTCCTCTGTTTCGGGAATTTTGGAACCGGTTCCAAAACCGCTCCTTTTCTAAACGGTAATGGGATGATTTCGTAAGAACCAGTACGAATACCGGTTCCTGGGGTATTTTTTCTTCTTATTGGTTTAACCATTAGGGGCTGTCCGTAAATTACGTTACACTATGTACTGTAGAACACTTTTTTAACCTCCCTCCCCCCTCACATAATAGGATATTATATCAAAAAGCGATATACCCGGGAGAATACCCGAGCGATATACCTGGGCCAAGGATGGTCACATTTTTGGCACAAAAAATCAATTAAATTAAGGAGCTTCAGAGTGTTTTTTTCTACTCCGAAATATTTAACGTTACAATTCGGGCTTCCGTTGATCAGATGAAGCAAACTAAAAGTCATCTAGTTGATTATAATTTTTATTAATTGTCACTTTTGTGTTCAATATCGAACGTGGAATATGGAAATAAAAATATTAACATAATCAAAAATACTAACAAAAATAAACAATAATTATTTGAGGATCACAACAATCCAAAACGTTACACAACCAACCTAGAGAGATGCACACTTTCGGTACGATTGTGACCTGTAAGGAAGGGAAAACTAACTATTCATGACGTAATTTACGTCTCACCCCTAAACGGTGCAATCTTCTCAAAATCTAACCAAATTTTGACTGGCGATCAAAATGATTCGTCTATTCCTTCATAAAAAGCATGTTTAACCTTGCAAAAGGAGTTCTTTAATATCGCCGGGTACTGCGTTTCGACCGACAATAACAACGTGTATGTGCAGATTTTGAAGCCGTAATTAAGTTTAACCAGTGTACTCCATTAAGAACTTTCTGTATTTTTTTTAAAACCTCATTTCGCGATCCCTGATCCCTTATTTTGCCGATATATCCGTCAGTCTAATAATATCGCCTCTTCTTAAAATTCTGTATTATAAATTGCACAAAGAACCGGTTCCTATCTAAGAATCGCTTCCAGAACCGGTTCCAAACGAGAACCGGTAAAATATTTTTTTGGACCGGTTCCATCTTTTTTATAAACGGGAACGCTTCCAATACCGCACAAAAATGTTAACCGGTCCTGATTCCAGAACCGCTTCCAAAATAAAACCCCGGAACCGCGGTTCCTTTTGTGACAAAGTGGAAGCGGTTCTGGAAGCGGAACCGTACCGCTTTTGAAGAACCGGTTCTGTTGCCATCCCTGGAAATAAGAGATTTCAAATGATGTATCACAAGCCATATGTTGTCATTTAAAAAAAAATATCGCTGACATAACTGATAGCTATCAATAAAAAAACGAAATGAAGTACGTCTAAATATCGGCAAATGAAAAATTTAATTGACGTGTCCGAGCCTTTTCTAAATAATTATCCCTTAATTTTTATCGAATTTATGCGCGGTTTACGCCCTTACTATACATATACACATCTGAGAGTAGATTTCCCCAAAGCTTAATATTAACACAAGAAGAGACTCTTAAATTAAGAAAACACCGAAAGAGTCCTTTAAATAACAAGTTACAGAAATAAAATCATTATACACTCCGAAACTTCTGTTTCGTAAGTATTCAGAATGGAATTTGTTAAGCAAATGAAAACGATAAAATCTTTTATGCCCGTAAGGAACATCTTATTCAGAGACTCGTACTTCTAAGATGCTAATAAACGTTACGTTGTGGCCGTCAGTAGTTTCTACTTCTCAATGCTTCGTCGCTTTTAGTATTTCTGTAAACATTCGTTTATTTATTGTGCAGTATTCTACAAAAGACCCAGTTTACCGATTGTAATGGAGTTTACCTTAAGATTATCCTTCGGCTCACTGAACCTGAATTCCACCATTAAAACCTTAAATGCAAAAGTGAAGCCACTTCACTGATGCCCGGCCGTTTTGAAATCGCTTACAATTCATTATTTCCTTTTGTCCTTTCCTTTTTATCGGACAGTTAGAGGATTGGGACTCTTTTGTAGAATTAGCTTTTGGTTTATCCTTCTTAAGAGTATCAGTCTTAACTAGGGTTTTTCTTTGTCATCTCTGCTAGACCAATTCGGTATTTCAGTTTAGCCAGTAAGGTCGTGTTAGTAGTAGTTAGTAGTCTTACAAACACGATTTTCACTCAAGGTCCTCTGTAAATTTAGGTTATCCGTTCTTTTATACACCATTTTTTTTGCCTTTATCGATGAAAGTTATCATCAAGTCAGATACTTGGCTGAAATATCTACTTTTTTGATTATCTTTATAACATTTATGGCTTGGTACCAACGTTTTAAGCTCCATATCCTAGTGTTGTAGTAATTTACATGAAAGCAAAACCGCATGCTAAACATGCGGTCGGACAGAATTGGCCATGCCATAGTCATCCACAAACCTTATCGAGTGATTATATCGAATGAGGTAGAGGAAGACAAGAGTCACACGCCAATCCAGCAGGATGGAACCATCTGGTACATAGAGTTGTCTAAAACGGAACAAAGTACTGGAGCGGGTGCAACAAACAGAGACCCAGGGTGCAAAATCACCATAAACCTGCGGAACTGATAGCCTGAAATACGGTTGCCGTATGAAATACGGTTGCGGTATTTCAGGCCGAAATAACTGCAATATCCGCTTGTGCGCAGAAGATGATCAGGAGTTCTTACACAAATAAGAGGATCCAGTTTCTCTCTGATAGCCAAGCAGCACTCAAAGCCCTGGGAGTTGTAGAAATTATTCCCTAGCAGCTAAAGACTGTATGGATTCGCTAATAGGACGAAACCTCCTTCCACATACTATGCGAATGCCCAGCATTGGCAGCTGTTAGGTATTCGAACTTTAGGGCTTATAACAACAGAACAAAAAGAAGTGACATACGCTCAATTAGAAACTGTCCTTAAATTTCTTAAGGAAACAGGACTAATGGAATGACTAGAATATGGGGGCACAATAAGCATCTTAGGGGTCACCCCGTGTGATATTTTGAAAAAATCGTAATTTTTTAAAAATAGGATTTGCTGCATAAATGGATGCATAAATTGATTCCTAAATATGTGTAGAATATGCTGGTAAAGTGATTTTCCAATATTCGAAGTCGTTGGAAAGTTACAGCAGTTACAAGACCAACTATTCAGAGTGCTTAGTCAAGTGCTTGACGGGGTGGGGCACGGGATCTATTGTGACGCTTGGGGTTGCTACCTGAGACCTTTCAATACACATGTACACTTATAAGCAAGAGCTTTAATGGACTTCCAGGAGGAAGAAGAAGGAATTTCTATGGCTCAGGCATAGCAGATTAAGGTGAGTAAAGATTTTATAGTTTAGATCGTAGTTGAACTTTTAAACGCGTTTTTCTCCAAACTGTATTTTTCTAACTAGTCTCCACGATATCTCAATAACGGTTTGACCGATTGCTTTGAAATTTTAATGGTAGGTTCGGCACATGTAAAGTCATCGTTTGAACTAAAATAATGGAAAAATTCCGGAGTTTTTTTTTCGTAACAAAATAATCGAATGAAATCATGCGAAAAATTAATATTCAAAAGCATGCCAATTATTCAATTTCCAATATTTTCGAATGATTCTAGTTCATTCGACAGCCACAGCTTTCCAGATTAAAATGCTGTTTGGTTTTTGATTTCAGATAAGCCAATCAGCCGGAATCATGGAGACCGTCGAACAACTTCTTTTCGACATGGGTGCATTCGGAGTGATGCAACACGCAATGGCATGAAGATTTTATTCTGAAAATATATCGATTTACTGTTCAAATGTCAATAAATATATAATACAAAATTTAAACTTTATATTTTTATCGTACTTCAAAAAAATCCCCAAGAAAGCTAAAAAAACCGGCCGTTACACGGGGTGACCCCTTAAGTGCACAGGGCTTGCACCGACCCCATACATAATTGTAATTTACATGAGTTTTTTTTCATTTTCTTTTGATTGCTTCCAACGCTATTTGACTATCGGAAAAAAAGGTCTTTGACTGGTTCTCATTATCTTCATACGGAAATTATCTTCATTTGGAAATACAGTTACATATTTACCTAGAGTAGCCAACTAAACATATCTAAAGTGCATTCTATTTAGACTATGGACTACCATGCTATAACTTTATTGTAATATTATTTTTTTCGAAAACCAGATAATATTCACTTTCTTAGTCTCCATTTGAGGATTGTTATAGCAATGGTATCAAAGAGAATATCAATTACTCTATGCAAATTCGTTGAAAACTAAGAAAGTAGTTACCATTACGTTTATTGTAAAAAAAACTCATACTCAGCAGCTGAGTCGCTGTCTCTGAGCCAAATCCCAAGCCAAAATGACCTAACCAACTACACACAACAAACGTGAAACTACAGTTTTTATTGCTTCAAAATGTAGCACATAATAAAACACGGCGTTTAACCACATACCTCATCTTGTTAAAATCGGTTGCGGTGGTTCAGGAATTCCCGTGCTTAAGTGGTGAAATTCGTGAATACGTTTTGGAGATTTCGTAAACACAACTTTAGTTTCTGCTATTAACTGATCTACTTGTGGATAACACTTTCTTACGGCATTCTTGTCATTCCTTTACCGTGCCATTTTCAGATGCAAAATGCCGCGCAACCGAAAGTGACGAATCGCTTAAGCTCCTCGGAAAATTCTAATTCGTCCTCGAACGACTGCCGACGTAGCGTAGAGATGTTTCGAAGCGACGTTATCAAGTGGATTTTTCTCTAACAAATAGCTACTGTGCAACTATAGTTCCTAATTAATGGCTTCTGTACACCAGGCTATAAAGTTCCCCGCGATAAGATCGACAGCGAAAGCTGAAGTATCGGTCGCGGAGCTTGCATAATTTATCTTGAATAATGGGCGTTTTACACTTATACCGTGTCTACGGAACTAGTCGTATATTATCAAAGGTTGCCGCGGGTGTTAGGGCGGTATCCGGACGGTGCGGTGGCGAGCTAATTCAATTTGTTCCGTGAAACGTGAAACTGTATCAGCAGACGAAACGTTGATGTGCCGGATAACATAAAGTCCTTGTTTTTAATTCGTCGCCTGATCGATATTTGACATGACTTTTCGTTGGGATATATCCACTCGCTTGGATATAAGGCGGATAAAAAACGGTACGAAATTGTACGGCAGTAAATGACAGCTAAGAGCACTAATCGAAATAAATTACAGGCAGTCAACATCTACTTTGCCATTTTAAATGTGGCATAGTGGTCCCACCTTAAATGTGGCAGAGTATTGCCACCTTAAATGTGGCATACTATTACACGGTGTACTAATTAGTACACAGTGGTAAAATATGCACAAAAGTATCGAGGCGGTACGATGGCGAGTTAATTCAATGTGGCGAGCTAATTCACTGTGAAACATGAAACAGGATCAACAGAAGAAACGTTGAAGTGATGGATAACATGAAAAATCCTTCTTTTTAATTCGCCGCGTAATCTGACAGCATTTTCATTTGGGTATAGCCAGTCGCCTAGCTATAATGTGAATAAAAAATTTGGTGCGAAATTTCATAGCATCAAATGACAACGACGAGCACTAATATAAACAAAATTACAAGCAGTTAACCTAGGTAATGTAAAATTATTATGCAAGAGATGATTGCGGTCCAGAAGTGCGTGCCATAACGCGTGGCCGGCACTATAAAACTATGATCATGAAAATATTAACCGCATTTTTTAAGCGCCTTGTAAATTATACACGCGTATATTTCTGGCCCGTTCTACGTACGGCATTGACCCTGCCCGACAACGCGTCGGGACCCGCGTATGCAGTAGTAAGCCATCCCGGTGTGGGAGGGTAGGATATAGTCCAAGAGCTGGTAGACATTTTTGGGAAGGTATTTGAGGCAATGTGAAAAGTTGCTCAAAACTTCCTTTAGTGATACCTAAATACAAAAATGCAGACCTGGTTGATGGGTTAGGGGACTTAAGCGACCATTAAATTTTTTCAAGAAGCGAAATAGTTTTTGAAAAAAATGTTCGCACATTGAGATTTTAACATTTTAAAATTTAATATTTAGAGTTAAAAAATCAAAAAGCAAGATCATTTAACCGGGTCAAAAAGTTTGCCACACGTTTGCAAATTAATTATTTTTCAAAAAAAATTAAAAAAATGTACTTGAGACCCTGAAATTTTTGTAGGGTATTATTCGTGACTAAAAATAGTTATTTACAAAAATACAGGTCGTTTCGGTGGGACATTTTACCCGCCAGGCGAGTGAGAATGTTCAACGTGAGTGGGAGTGAGTGGTGCGCAAGTTGAAAAGGGAGAGAACGCGTATATCGGCAGCTGTCTCAAGAGGAAGCACGATGCAGTGTGATTGGCTCCCGCAAAATCCCGTGATTAAGAGCATTCGTGCGGTCGTTTGTAAGAATTTTTGGAGTATTTAAAACGTTCTTAGCCGTAATTTTGTTGTTTTAAAACTTTTAGACTACGAATAACTAACATTATTTATGGGTATATTAAATAAAAAAAAACAAACAACCAAATAATACCATACCTTGTGGGGAAGGAGACACATCAGAATTTCTAGAGAAGTTATGATATTTTTTCATTAAAGCTAGGAAATTTTTGTAACAATGGGTATGATAACCGTCTTTTTGGGTTGGAATTGGTTGGTAAAATAATCTCTTTATATTTTAACCCATGTTTTTTTCTAATTTCCAACGCTTAATTACTTTTTTTCAATGTCTTCTCATTAAAAATAATTATTTTTTCAGTGTCTTTTGTGCAAATAACACCTTTTTTTACACAATTATCACTATCCATTGCAAATAATCATCGACAAAAGAGGACTTTTATAAAAACACGTGTTAGATAAATATGTTGCAGTATACGACAGAACGTTTTAAATACTCTAAAATTCTTATAAACGACCGCACGAATGCTCTTAATCACGTGATTTTGCGGGAGCCAATAACACTGCATCGTGCTTCCTCTTGAGACAGCTGCCGATATACGCGTTCTCTCCCATTTCAACTTGCGCACCACACTAATCACTCCCACTCACGTTGAACATTCTCACTCGCCTGGCGGGTAAAAATGTCCCACCGAAACGACCTGTCTTTTGTAAATAACTATTTTTAGTCACGAATAATACCCTACAAAAAATTTCAGTGCCTCAAGTGCATTTTTTAATTTTTTTGAAAAATAATATAATTAATTTTGCAAAAATCTGGCAAACTTTTGACCCAGTTAAATGATTTTGGCTTTTTGATTTTTCAACTCTAAATATTAAATTTTAAAATGTTAAAATCTCAATGTGCTTCAAGAACATTTTTTTCAAAAATTATTTCGCTTCTTGAAAAATTTAATGGTCGCTTAAGTCCCCTAACCCATCAGTCAGGTCTGCATTTTTGTATTTAGGTATCACTAAAGGAAGTTTTGAGCAACTGTTCACATTGCCTCAAATACCTTCCCAAAATGTCTACCAGCTCTCCTACTAATAGTCCTGTGGCACAGTAGTATCACTTTAAATGTGGGAATGCCACTTTAAGTGGTGTGAAGTATTGCCACCTTAAATGTGGCAACATTACGGTACCTACTGATCCAAAATGTCTCAAAGAAGAACTTTCACATCCTCCCATATTTGTCAGTTATATGTTACTGGCTGAATTCACGAAAAGTGGTTCCCATGCCTGATTTTGACACTTCATTGTGGTCTACTACAGGGCACCAATTCATTATATGTATGTAGGATAATTGGACTATAGCAGTGTGACAATCAGGCATAAGCTTTAAGTTACTACTTACATATGTATGTTCCTTGACATCAGACTTCTAATATCACAAGGTCTTTAAATATACCCCTCATAAGATCAAAATTATTAAGGTAGTGTGTGTTAGTGAAGTTTATTGTTTTAAAGTCCATTAAACTACAATATTTTGTAGTTTTATACTTAATAATACTAACATATTATTTGTTATTACTATGATATGCGTGTTTCTCAGTACTTTATGTCAATTATTAAATTAGTCCTTGACACGAAATAAATTTTCCCGGTGTCTAATAATTATAATGATTGTTTCAGGTGAGTTGTACTAGTGTGAAAGACCAGTTGGAGGCGCTGTTCTATTAGTAAGTATACATATTTGTAGCTTTTAATATATTTTTCCAAAATTGGTGTCATTAGCTAGCAACTCTAGAATTTTAAATAAATTGCTACCGATTTCCTTTTATAGGTATGTAAATATATTTTTATGTAATTGTCGCCTAGAAAATATTGTCAATACAATCAATACATCATTTTAAAAGCAAACAGTGACGTGTACTATAAACGCATTATTTTGTTAACGGTTAGTAAAATAAACCTTTTTCTTAGCAGTTTAGTACCTATAATCAATATTTAATACGCTCTGCAACGCAGCACAGGCTAACATTATGTCTGATGATATGTGCGTTACTATACACATAGAGATCTCTCCGATTTGTAACGTTTGATTATAATTATTTTCATTCATGAAAGGTTTTTAAAACTGACACAAATTTCACAAACATCAACGCAAGCTGAAGATACATGACTACTGCTGTTCCTGTTAGTCGTTCGTCTTCAATTTGGGTCGACAATCAGAACTCCAGTGGCACACGTGAATTGGTAGTAACCTAGGTCAGGTTTCGATTACTCAAGATTAAATCAGAAACAAACGATTTACTTGTTCGAGAATTTCAAAAATTATTTTTTCACAACCTGTGCTACTTTTACAAAGACAATTTGTGTTTATACAGTGCAATTTATAGCATTTTATCTCCAAGTGTATTTTGTACAAAGTACGGGACACCCTGTATATTACTACATCAATGTCCCTTTAAGTGTGGAATTGATAGTTCCGAAGTCCCGGAATGTTAAACTAGAATAATTTGCCAAATGTTCTAAATGGACGTTGTATTAATACAGTAAAGTAACATAACGCGCAGTCCGCAAAATTTATACGGTATTTAGTAACTGCATTGTGCCGTATGCAATATATTGTTCAATTTGCGTTGCGAAAGAGATATTCGCTATTCCGTTGGGTATTGCAAGTGTATTATCACGATAGTCGTTCAACTTAAACACTACAATAGGCACTGGCTTGTGGAACAATCATTTACCAAGAGATAATGTTACGTTTTATCCACTCCACAGGGTTCATAAGGTGTGAAAAACTTTTACACCAAACTAAAACCACTTTTAACTATTTAACTATTTATTTAACTAAATACAAATACGAAGTAAATACAAATACGAATTAAGCACTAAATTATTAACACTAATTTATTTTTGTACAATTTATTCGAATATCGACTATTCAACGAAGCTCAACGCACATCAAATTTATCTCCAGGCTAGTCCTGTCCAGACTTGGGGCCCCCCCCCCATTGTTTTTTTTTTTTTCCCCCCCCCCCCCCCCCCCCCCCCCCCCCCTTCCCCTTAATCCCCCAAAAAAAACCCCCACCCCCCCTCTCTCCTCCCCCCCCCCCCCCCCCCCCGCGCCCCCTTCCCCTCTTTTTTTTTTTTTTTTTTTTTTTCTCCCCGGAGACCCCCCCCCCCCCCCCCCAAAAAAATCCAAAAAAAAAAAAAAAAAAAAAAACCCCCCCCCCCCCCCCCCCCCCCCCCCCCCCCCTTCTCCCTCTCTCCCCCTTAACCCACCCCCCCCCCCCCTTTCTTCACACTCCCCCCTCCCCATATTGGGGCTTTTTTTTTTTTTTTTTTTTTTTTTTTTTTTTTTTTTTTTTTTTTTTTTTTTCCCCCCCTCCCCCCCTCCCCCCCCCCCCCCTTTCCTTCTTTTCCTTTTCTTCTTTATTTTTTTTTTTTTTTTTTTTTTTTTTTTTTTTTTTCTTTTTTTTTTTTTCTTTTTTTTTTTGTACCTTACATTTTGTTACTTAACTCGTTCAGATTAAGTCTTCCTTTTATTATTAGTCTACACTTATATTGTTTTGTCACACTGTAATGCAAACAGTATTACTGTAGAGCTCAACTTCTTGAGGAAATGATTAATGAAAAATATTTATGACGAAATAAATCTGATACTGATACGGGATTTTGCTGCAAAGTGTAAATAGGACATTCCAGATTTGCCGATAAAATTATTGATATGGCAGTTTCGTCTCTTTTCCCATTTTCTCCCGGAACGTCTCCGCTTTTATGACACCCCATCCATTTCGATGCAGATGGTACAGTTTCTGTCCAATCAGAGATAGCCTCAGATATGATATCTCTTACAACTAAATTATTAAACCTCTTCTTTTTGTCGCCGTTCCAAGGATACCGCCGATGCAGCGTAAAACTTTTAGAAGGTATTTGTATGAAACATATGTATTTTTGCTATGGGAATTGTGAAATGATATATGTAATAAAGTGGCATGTTCCCAAAATCATTAGTTTCCAAATCACTTTTTTTATTAGCTTTTTTCTCAATATTTGAAAAAATATTTTTCGTAGCACACAGACGCACCCCATGGAAATTACAGTAAACTACACCATCATAGCTATATGTTTTTTTGGGTGGCTAAATTTGAATCCACAGTCATATAAACTCTTTAAAAGTGCGTCCTTAACCTCAAAAACTGGCCTAAGGTCGTCAATTTTGCCATTTATAAGGTTGAATGGAGAAGAACAAAGAAATTGTGACATTTTTCTCATAAGATACCATTTAGCCGTTAACAGAAACTTACAGTGAGTACCACATTCCTACAGTCTTAAACCTTTAGACCCAATAACTCGATAGCCCAGGGGTCTGTATTTATGAAACTAGAAAGACGTATTTCGGGGGTTCATGAGCTCAATGTCAACTCTCAAATCCAATAACCCCATGAACTGAAAGTCAGAATTCTCAGGTTCAGTAACATCCTAATAGCATACCATTGAACTTAATAGTCCAGTAACTCGAATAGTCCAGAATAATAACCCAATAGTCCAGTAGCTGTGCATATGGAACCAGAGACGAAATATCTCGTTGGTTGAAGATACGTGAGCCAAGATTCTAAAATACAATAAACTAACCCCAGTTTTTCAAACAATTACTCCATAATTCTGGGATCAAATCATCGCAGAAAAAAAATCCACTGAATCTATAACCACGTCAAATGAATTGAATTCGAATTTACTGCAAACTTTATACCCGCATTGTCCTGGAGATTGGATTCAAACACTTCAGACTCTGCAAGTTCTCAACTCTATATCCTTAGGCCGAGGGATTTGTAGATCTGAGACATGGAAACTGTGTATACTGTAACCAAATAATCTTACACCCCATGATCACATACATATAGGGGATTTATAAGCGAATATTCTGAGATTACTGTTTGAGAGATGAAATTGAGGTTTCATTGGGTTCAAGGAAATAGTATTAAGGGATTATTGAGTCTGAGAATTCTGCCTTTCAGACCCTTAAGACCATGGGATTACTAAGAGACATGGTTTCTAGTTTCATACATATACAGTGAATGCTCTCCTTATGGACATCTCTCTTAAGTTAATCAAATTGGGGTCCCGTGAGTGTATGCTTATGGGAGTTTTTGCTGTACACACACACCACAGCGCCGTGTGGTGTTCCAATGAAGTTATTTTGAAGGAGATAATACCTAATTGTTATTCTATTCGAATAAAAAAAAATCAGTCTCATTACTAATTTACACACCTCGTTTGTAAAAGAAAATAAAATGTATACCTACATGTAAATGTGTAACTCGTAAAAGCTTTACTGTCATCCTCACACGGAACACTGTACTGCTTTCAAAATATACATGGCATATTATATTACGACTTATTACGCATACTGTATTACAACTTAGTTGATAATATCACCTGACATTAGCCATAGGTGTAATGTCGTTGGGCGGAACTCTAAACATTGTAGCACATCCCACAGCGTTCGTGAAAGTTTACAACCCTCCGAGTACACAATACCTAATTACCATCCTAAGATTTGGTAATGTTCTGAGTTTTGGGGGTTTCCCAAAAGTATAAAAAAAACGTTCCCCCAAAAAATTATTTTTTCCCCCCCCCCTCCCCGGGGGTAAAAAAAAAAATCCCCCCCCCCCCCCCCCCCCCCCCCCGAGGGCCCCCCCCTGGGTTTTCCTTCTTGTTATTATAGGGGGGGTTTTTTTTTTTTTTTTTTTTTTTTTTTTATCCGTTATATTCAAGAATAGAGGTGTTGCCCATTTTGCAGTTACTGGTCTTTTATATAAGTAATTTACTAAATGTTTAACTAGTCATTTGAAATAATGGTTGGAAGTGTGAAGGCCAAAACCCAGTTTGGACAAAAAAGGAGGTGACTTTTAAATTAGACTTCTCCAAGATTCGTTACCTTCAAGATTCATAGATAGGCAGACTTCATGGGGATTTTGTTTTAACATATTAAAATTTACCCAAGAAGTAAAAGGCTTTAGTTATAACATTCTTTTGGTATAAGAGAAATCGATTTCCACTTTTGGTAATACAAATAATTTATTATAAATTACATTTTATAAATTTAAACTAATTTTTAGGCTTTAGGACTTCAGTTTATGTGCCCTTGATCACGTTGCTACTGAATAACGGCAAAATAAGGAATTATTGCTAAAGTTGACAATTATTGCAACTGTTGACTAATCTAACGTATTTTATTTGTCTATTTAAAGTAAATATAGGGTCACGCGGGATAAAAATGAAACAGTATTATAAACTTTTATAAAATTTTAAATCTATTGTAGCGTGATAATGTAAAATCATATGCCTCGTTCATAGGTAAGTAATATGTTACAAAAAAAATGATGTCTGAGAAAAAAAAAACAAAATTGTTGTTTCATTTATATAACCTGCATTTGGGAAAAAAATGAAACACTCATGGGAAAATCTGAAACATCCATTTATTTTGCATTCTAAGGAGCACAGATCATTAATAAGGGTAAAAATGAATTGCTCGGTGAAAAATGACACATGTAAAATTGTAAGTATATAGGTTTTGGGAATGATAAACACAAAAATTTTTTTCCAGAACCCAAAACTAAATTTATTTTCAGAAAAAAGCCTATTATTCAGGACATGCTAGAATTACACCAGACTTATTGCACTAGTGACTTTTGTTCGTAGACATCCACAGGAGCAGAAAATTAATTTTCACCTATAATTTCTGGTGGCGGTAACTTCTGGCAATCACTTGATCCTTTGTTATAACGGAGATATCATTTACAATCTGTGTAAACTGATATTTGCTGCTGCGGATAGATTTCAAAGGTTCCTGTGGGTTATCCCTAAGAGATAGACATATACCATCGCGGACTTTTTTGTAGACCTTTTTAAGGTGTACAATATTGTAGTACATTATTTTGATCTATCTCGTAGGGTTCAGCCAGCGTTTGCAATGTAAGCGCAAAAAAAATGTGTTTATTTATGACATTACATTAGAAACCTCTAAAATTATTCTTAGTGTCCTTTATATTCTCTACTATATTATGCATGTATTATACATATAAACCTTCCTCTTGAATCACTCTATATATTAAAAAAAAACCGCATCAAAATCCGTTTTAGCGTAGTTTTAAAGATCTAAGCATACATAGGTAGGTAGATAGATAGATAGATAGGGACAGACAGCGGGAAGCGACTTTGTTTTATACTATGTTATGATAGTCAAAACACTCAGATAGGTTTTAGTAGTAAAACTTGCAGATATGTTGATAAATTGAATGGCACCAAAATCGATTACAGTAGCAATATGCGAAATGGCCAAAATATGTTTTGATTTGGCTTTATAAAAACCCATGGAAAATACGTATTGTATAAAATCAAACATATACACGCCTTAATTTGGTTATTGACGAATAATGCATAGAGATTACTGGAATGTTTTTAAATGCAAATTTTATGTTTGGTATGACGTATGTACGTTCGTACATTAATTTAGTAAATGCATGTTGAATGATACATTCTCGATGGGAAATGTGAATAAGTCTGGCTTTAATTGAATGGTATAAATGGTTGTTTGATTTTCCTTACAATTAAAAAATTGCCAGCGGAAATGCTGGAAATAGTTATTGAATTCAACTGGACGATTAAAAAACTTTTTTAAGTATCCATTTGTGTCCAAAAATTTCATTTAGTTGACAGTTGATGTTGATTTCTCGAGATATATGTACGTTAGACTCTCCACTGTGTTAGCTGAAACGTTTTAATTTAATAATACAGTATGTCACGCATGCGCAAGTTTATTGGTGAATTTGATCATTTATTTTACGGTGGAATGATATTAATTTGTAAAGTATGCGATAAACATTTAATGTGCTGCACCTTATCCGACAGTAGACATCACGTGCAGTCTGTGCAACATCAAAATAAAAAACAGGAAGTACTCTTGAAAACTCAATTTCTATAACTGATTAACAGTTATAGAAATTGAATTGATTGGTTATCTGGTATAGTAGTAATAATACCGCCTTTGTTTGGACAATATTCAATTATATATTTGTATATACATATGTCGATGTTTATAATGTTAAAAAAGGGAAGAAAAAAGAACAGGATTAGTGTTTATTTCCCCCCCCCCCTTTTTTTTTTCCCGGGGGGGCGCGGGAACCCCCCCCCTTCCCCAACCCAAAACCCTTCCCCCCCCCCCCAACCCCCCCCCCCCCCCCCCCCCCCCCCCCCCCCCCCCCCCCCCCCCCCCCCACCCCCCCAAAAAAAAAAAAAAAAAAAATAAATTCCCTTTTTTTTTTCTCCCCCCTTTCCCCCCACCCCAAAAAACACAAACCCCCCAAACCCCCCCCCCCCCCCCCTCCCCCCCCTTTTTTTCGGGATTATTGATTAATTCCAAGGAGATAATAATTATTTCACATTCAACTCAACAGTTCAATTAAAACAATTAAACCACACCATAAAATATACCTTATCAAAAGTTAATCTGATGCTCAGACGCCAAAGAAAAATAATTTAATTTTGCATATTTGCTGTGTGTTGCATTATTATTATTATTATTAATTATTACAGTTATAAAACTAACCCTGTACATTGTCAGAAACTATTATTTATTTTATTTAACACAGGATGTCATATGACATCATGTGTTAGATCCACCTCTGGCATGACATCGGTTTTCCGATGTTTGGTCGTTTAATAAAAAAAAAAGTTATAACATTCTTTTTGGACATTTGCTATACAGTTATGCAATTTGTTTGTCAAATGTCATTAATTTCATCGATATCAAAACATCTGTTCCTTTTTTATGAATTTATTTCTCGTGCATTAATTTGTCGCTGATTTGATTGACTATTTATTCGAATAGGGGAAAAAATTGTGATCGCGTTAGAGCAATTTCCTGCTAATGTTATCCTGTCACGTTTGGAATAATGAAATTTTATCGTTTTTATCCGTTTGTTGTTTCACGTGGACAACAACAACAGGTACAAATTTATGATTAATGGCCGTCCCCGTTACACGGAACAAAGTAAATGAGCACATCAAAACACGACGCGGAGAAAAAAATGAAAATATGTTATTCGCGCGCTACATGAAAAATCGTTTCATTATATCGCGAAATGTGAAAAAAAAAATCGACACGGAACAGCCCTTATGATATCCAGCCAGGCGTTTTCGACGGAGTATGAAAAGCGTCTGGATTGAAATTCATCCGCGTAATTTGGGTTTTTCACCAGCAGCGTAATTACCCCTTCTGTATACTTTTTTGTGGGCGGCGGTTTATGCTTTTTGTATAAATGGTAGAGATGGATGTTTGAAAATGTCCAATTACTGGGGTAAATGGAACATCATTGTATTTTTTTCTTTCTAAATAAGTGTTTTTGAGTACATGTAAAACACCGCTAAGAAATCATTACTATCACTCCAGTTTTCCACATTATTTATAGACTTAATTACGAAAAGTCTTCAGTTGGGTAGACCGGGGCTAGTTGGCTATAGGGGTAAGTGGAGTTACTACGCACGAGTGAATGTTTGACCCCATTTCTCCTAATCCAGTTGTAAGAAACAGGTTCATTCTTGTACACTGTTGAAGAGAAATATTATATTTAATATTACATTATATTTAAACGATCTATGGAAGTAACAATCACTGGCGGAGGAACTTTAAAACCAAAAATTTCAGATTGTAACCACATTTACGTCCAATATCCTCGGCAGTCTTTTTAAATAACTTTCTTTATAAATATATGACATATCATTATATATACACATATAGTATATACATGGCTATGTACCACAAATACATGTTTCTCCTATTTAGAGACCTAATTTAGCCTTCATTAATATTCTAGCTTGAGGATTTTCAGAAAATTACCCGTGAGAACATTACAATTATACTGACCCTGAAACGAAGATATTATCATGGTCAGCATGGGAATGTCATCAAACACTGGTGAACGCAACAGAATCCAACAGTAGGTATGTCTGTGAGTTTGGTGAAAGGCCATGCACAGTGCAAAAACAATAAAAAAAACTGACAAATTGGTTCGAAGAGTGGCAAGTCTAAGTGTTATTGAACCAGCTCCCAATTATCGCACAATTATTTACATTTTTTTGTAGAACAGAGAATTGAAAGAATATTTGACTAACAATGAATGTCTTTCATATAAAAATTATGAAAACGTAGATGATCGTTTCTTTCATTTCAATGTTTTATTTTTTGCAGCATAACCCAGTTATTTCTAACGTTTAATGGACCAACGCTGCAAACCCTTAATCCAAGCCAGCGAGTAAGAATTTTTAATGGTCCGTGTTACGTGCTACTCCCCACAAATAGAAGCTAATCGCGTATGTGCCCTGATGAAAGTAAAACGCCAATAATATCGAACGTAAACCGGGAATAGCTTGAAGGGATTAAGCGGTTAAGCAACCACGTAGCCGTTTTATTGGGACATTTTAACTTTTATTGCTCGACATCACTTTTTCCCTTTGCAGCGTTTTAGCGCCTTGGAGCAATTAGTGAGGGTTTAGAATCTGGGAATATAGATAGAAATACAAAAATTTGCCTCAATATAAATACCTACTCTATCTCTTGGTGCTATAAAATTAATTTGTATGAAATCTACCAATTATATTTTATGTCACAGTATATTTTTATTGAATACAGCCTCGATAATCTGAACTAATTATTGCAAAGGGTTGTTCGGAATATCGATTTGTTCGGAAGTTTTATTTCTTAAATAAAACAAGTACCTACACAAAAAAGAACTTTTTCAGATTTTCTCAATATCTGAAAGAGCGGCATTTTCACCTTACTGTATACTAAACATTTGATATGGTTAAAGAAATGTTAGTAAAAAAAAACGCGTTGAAAATTAACTCTTTGAAACTGATAAAAACATAATCCAAGTGCGTGTGATGTTAAGATGTCCTCGTAACGTTCTGACGCCAGAACTCTCCCCGGATCTAAATATCCTAGACTTTTCTGTGGGGGTATTTAAAATATAAAGTTTATATCAATCGACCAGATAACACTGAAGACTTGAAACAGAAAATTTCAAATGAAATCCGAGCCACTCCTGAAGACATCCTAGTAAATGTTATTGAAGAGTTTCTGGACCTGTTGGGATTGCTTAGGGGAAAATGGAGGTCACTTTCAACACATCATTCGCTTACTATTGTTTTGTTGTTTCATTTGTGAAAAATAAATAATTAAGTAAGCAATCAGCTTTCAGCTTGACGTTGCTTTTTGGAACACAATGTATACATTGTGTACAGGGTGTCCAGTATGTATACGGCAATATTTTAGGAGTATACGGAGGAAGTAAAAATAAAAGTAAAAAGACGTAAAGTTTTCATTTTTTTCTCGTACGATGCCCTCCCACCGATATATGAGATCTAAACAACGACCGTTAGGTATGTATCGTCTACATGATTTATGATCGCTATTAATGAAACTTGACCCATTTTTTTTGAATTCCTTGTTTAAACGACTTGGGTGATCTCGTTGGTTGATCTCTCACCAATTCTTGTAAATCAAGCATTTTTTACAATTTTTCAGGTATTAGTAAAAATAAGTGCAAATCCCTATTTGTTCAATTATTTTATACTGTTAAATACAGAAATCATTCCATTCGTTAACGATACTTTTTTTAGCTCTACCATTTTACTGAAAATGTACAGGGTTGCTAACAAGTATGGAATTGGAAATTCAGTTTAACTTAGAACGCACTCAGTTATTATTATTATTTATTATTTGTTTATTTTTTGTTTGCTCTTATGCAAAAACTATACATGGTGCTCTCCTGTAAAATCTACATGTGGTTGAAGCTAGCGCATCCAATTTTGTCACAATTAGAGATATTTTTTTTATATTCAATATTTACCGGCATTTGTATTATTTAATAGTATGTAACCTCCAATTTATCCTAGTTTCAGCCCTATTCATGGGACATAAACGTTTCCAGAGTTTTTAACCACCCTGTACCGGGTGGGCAAATTTCGATGTTTTTATAGGGTATCTCGGTAACTGTAAGGGCTATGGAAAAATGAACCCACCTTTCCCGACCTCTTTTTCGAGATAAATTCATTGGTGAAAACCAGAATTTGCTATATCTTTTCGTTTTCGAGTTGTAAACGAAAATTGATTTTTTTGAGTTTTCGATTGGTGTCGATAACTCGGTTGTTTGTAAAATTAGAAGAAATCTGTTTGCACGTTCTACAGGCACTTTTTTAAGTAGAATAGGATTTCCTTAACATATTTTTTATATCTTGTGTAGTTTTCGAGTTATGGCATAAACTTCTATTTTTTTAAATGGAAACCATAGTTGGCTATGATTTAGCTAAAAAGAGGATTTTTTCTCTTTACAACGATATATAGTTTGTGGGGTCTATGATGAGTGTTTATGCGGAAACAGTTAAAAATTTTAATTTTTTGTATAGGTATACTTACTTTGTATAAGTTTCTATAGTAACACATTGTTACAACAATGTTTTAATAATAATAACTGTTGCTATGGAAATTTACTCCTGCGAAAAGTAACATAAATACATAGCAACAGTCGTATATAATGAATGGTATATTAAACTTAAATAACTAATTATGACATATTAGTGACTAATTAATAATTAATTATAACATATTCATAACAAGAAAGTTTAACACACTTAACAATCAAATTTGTAACAAATAATGTATGTAAAAAATACGATACAATATATTTTACAAAAAACAAAACTAGACAGATTAAAAAAAAAAATACGAGCATGATTATTTACCTAAAGTTTTCAAATTGTCGTCCGTTGTTTGCGATGCACAGTTCACATCGCTTTGAAACACTTTTTGTTGCATTATAGATGTGAATATTTGAAACGGAATTCAGACAGTCTATAAGATTTTCTCTCAGTTGAACCAGTGTATTATTTGTCTTTTTGTATAAATTGTCTTTAATGGTTCCCCAAAAAAAGAAATCTAACGGTGAGAGATCTGGCGACCGAGGAGGCCACTTTACTGGCCCATTGTTCCCTATCCATTTCTCCCCAAAATTAGTATTTAATAATTCCGAGATTAAATTAGTATTATGGGGTGGTGCCCCGTCTTGTTGAAAAAATACATGTCGTCTTTCGTTAAGTGGCAAGTTGTCTAAAAATTCTTCTACTATGTGGTAGTTTATCATATTGTAATACCGTTGACCATTTAAATTGTCATCATAAAGTTGGTAAGCTAAAATGCGGTCATTATATAGGGCACACCATACACTAAAACCGAAACGTCCTTGATTTTGAACATCAACAGTCTGATGAGGATTATCTTCAGACCAATAATGTTTGTTGTGTCGGTTGAAAATTCCGGCACTACTTACGTAACTTTCATCTGTCCAAATGATATTTTTAAAAAATAATTGGTCTTGCTCAATTTGTTGTAGGTACCAATTGCAGAAATCCAGTCGGCGTTCAGGATCAGTTGGAAGGAGCTGTTGTTGTTTCCTTATTGTATAAGGTCTAAATTTGTGTTTTTTTAAAACTGAAAGTGCTCTTCGTCGCGATATACCAGACTCTGCTTCAATTTGCCTACTTGAAATTGAAGGATTTACGACTACCATACTAACAACATTTATGGCAACATCCTCAGCATCTTGAATACGATAATTTTTTGGTCTTGGTTTATTAAATCCTCCGTATTCAACGAGGTTTTCTTTTAGTCTACCAAAGATGGACATATTAGGTTGTCTCCTTTCAGGGTAGCGATTAAAATATGCTTCCGATGCAGCTTCAGAATTATATCCATTTTGAATAAAACACTCTAGCATATTAAACTTTTCGTAATTTTGATACGCCATCGCGCCTTGTCAATTTCTTTAATCGAAACTTTAAAACTATAATGCAAGCAAAAAACCAAACATAAACAATTAATCAAACAGTAATGTGTAACTGTGTATTTACATCCCAATATCCAACTGTTCTGTTTTCAAAATGACAGGCGCCTACTGTGCAAAAACATTGAAATTACTATACTGTCCTTTATTAGAAAACATATGTTTTTAACTGTTTCCGCATAAACACTCATCATAGACCCCACAAACTATATATCGTTGTAAAAGAGAAAAAAATCCTCTTTTTAGCTAAATCATAGCCAACTATGGTTTCCATTTAAAAAAATAGAAGTTTATGCCATAACTCGAAAACTACACAAGATATAAAAAATCTGTTAAGGAAATCCTATTCTACTTAAAAAAGTGCCTGTAGAACGTGCAAACAGATTTCTTCTAATTTTACAAACAACCGAGTTATCGACACCAATCGAAAACTCAAAAAAATCAATTTTCGTTTACAACTCGAAAACGAAAAGATATAGCAAATTCTGGTTTTCACCAATGAATTTATCTCGAAAAAAGAGGTCGGGAAAGGTGGGTTCATTTTTCCATAGCCCTTACAGTTACCGAGATACCCTATAAAAACATCGAAATTTGCCCACCCGGTACACAAAAACTTTCGTGTTACCTTTTTGGACCCCAGACACTTGTGGACCGTTAACCTTAGCCGAGCAAAATATCTATTTTATATTGGAATTTATAATGTATGTCGCGGGACATGGCAACGCTCAAGCACCCGGAAAATATTAAAGCGTTCAAGTGAAAACCTGTTGTCAAGGGTTTCGCCGTTCGCTGCAGAGCTGTAATTTTCATTTGTTCGTCCAGAGCATCGAGTTCGGGGAAACGGGCGACGGTCGCGGCGGTAATCTCGTTGTTTTAATACTCTGTTGCGTAAAAGACCCACATGCAGACTAGAATAGGTTAATGTGATACCGACTTTGGGTTTCACGAATGCATACTGTCTAACGAGAGCTTGTGTGATACTCGAGCTCATGTTTTTCATAGCTCATAAGAATTGGAGTTTTAGTCGTCTGATGATGCCAACATTGTTGGAGAAACGTGGCGTTGAGTACAGAAAAGTGCTTCGATGTTAAGTGGTGAAAAGTATCCAAGTGTGAATTGGTTTCCACGCCAATAAAGTTCCATTTCTTCTCCTGTATGAAAAAAAGTTTATTGGACAAACAAAATGATCAGTTTTAACTTGATTTAAAGAGCATACGGTTCACATAAGATACGGCGGAACTGAAACATTTTGTGTAGCCTAGCATCGTTTTCACAATAACCATAGGATAGACACAAACGCTTTAAAATTAGTAATAAATGTAACAGACAGTGGTAGAAACTTTAGTATACGAGATATGTAAATTAAGTAATGCGACTGATTTTTTAATTTTTTGGTATTCGAATAGAATTACAATTCATTATTGCATTCAAAATAACTTCCTGTGGAAGCCACACAGCGCTGGAGACGGTTCTTCCATTCCTCATAGCAGTGCTGGATATACTAGCTTCAGCTGGTCGGTTACAGCTGTTTGAATGTTTTCTGTGGTCCCAAAATGATGTCCCTTAAGGTGACTTTTCAATTTCGGCAAGAGAAAAAGTCACAAGGACTCAAGTCAGGCGAATAAGGTGGCTGAAGAGCCACAGGAATGTTTTACTGGCTAAAAACTCGTTTACTAAAACGGCTGTGTGACTAGGCGCATTGTCGTGATACAACATCCAGTTGTTCTTGATGTTTGGTCCACACGCATGACCCTTTTTCGAAGTTTTTCAAGAACCTTTCCGTTAAAGTGTTGATTTACTGTTTGGTCTGGAGGCACAAACTCTTTGTGAATAATTCTCTGGCTATCAAAAAAGCAAATCAGCATGTATGTGATCTTCGACTTGCTCATTCTTGCTTTTCTTGGGCCTTGGAGAGCCTGAAGTGTGGCATTCCATGCTTTGGTGCTTGGTTTCCGGGTCATACTCAAACAACCAAGTCTCATCACCAGTAATAACACGTTCCATAAAATGGGGATCATTTTATCGATTTCAAAAAACAAGACACATTTCTCTCCTGATGTCCTTTTGTGCCTGCGAAAGGGTTTTTGGAACCATTTTTGCGCAGATTTTTCACATCCCAATTCATTGGTCAAAATCTGATGACTCTTCCTTCTGAGAATGCCTTCAACCACCCAAAAACCTCTCTTGCAAAAAAACACTGCCCCCTTGGGGTTGAAATTTTGCAAAAGTATCATTTGCGCTGTGTCCAAGTCTGAAGAAAAACCTGATAGCATACCGTTGCTTAAAAGTAATGTCACTCATTTTTAAAACGCACTAGAAAGAAACGGTTTACGAAAATAATCACTAAGAACAAACAACTGACTCAAACTTGTACTGAAGGTGCATTACACTTCTTAACTTACCGCCCTTCCAAGTCCCGTTTCCGCAGTGTTGCTAGATCGGGCGCTATGTTGCCAGTCTCGTTACTTAATTTATTACACACCTCGTAAGTATATGTGTCGAGTACAGTGTAGTGTTTGGGTATGTAGAAAACGTATCTAGGATTTTGTTACACAAAAACAAATTATTTTATATTCTGTTTTTTGTTTTGGTAAGCATGGGATCCACATCATTTTTTTATAGGGTAACTACTAGACCTAAGTAAAGGCCATACTAGGAAAAAAGAACTTCAAACGAAACTTGTGAAGAACATTTTTCACAGTTATCAAATGAGTATAAAAACTTTTTATTCTTGTGCTTTTTGAAAAGTTGACAGAATGCAGAAGACAGAAATCGTATGGTCGGATTCTGGGCCAACATATCAATTTTAGCCCGCCAGAATATCTTTGCTCGTGAATTGAGCACAACGAACTTAAGACAAAGAGAACGACCATACCCAACAGATATGAGATACCTACAAACAAACAATAAATGACTGTACTACTCGAAGCAAACAAAAAAAAAAAAAGGAAAAATTTTTCGTCTACTGCGACCAAGGGCAAAGCGTTGTACAATTTTCTCAAATTTGCTGTGCTAATACTTTCCTGATACTCTTTTTTGTCAATGTTTCCATTTATGCATAAAGTTTCATCTTAGTGGGAGAATAGTTAATGTGTTACTGTGTTTAATAATACAAGCGTTCCTACTTTTAACAAATTGGCTTAAACAAAGTTACTAAAACTTCCTGTTTATGATATATTGTACCTACTTTACTTTAATTAATTGTGGAAGAAGACAAACGGAAGTTTCCGAGTTTAAATGAAGTTTAACTAATATTTATCTTTAACGTTTCCAAACCACGTGATATAAAATTAACGTTTGTTATTTCGTACAATATACCTCTCCAACAAGTGCATATACCATTTAAGCCTTAAATACTTAATGTGTGCCCTTAAGATTATAAAACAAACAATATTTATTGTTTGAACCAGTAAACACGGTGCTTAATTAAAGTAGATCCTAATCAGTGAATCCAATTGGTTCCATCCTGATTTGTTGGAACATTAGATGTTCCGATAGAGTGACCTGCGCTCTCTCCAAATCTTATACCACTTGACAATTTTCCTTAAGGATATTTCAATTCAAATGTCGATGTCAATCTACCTTAAAATTTGAGGGATTCAGAAGTCAGAAGATAGAATACGAATTAGACACACATATAATACATGTTATAGAAAAAGTTAAATTCTTACAGCTACATATATTGTGCAGACTATATATACATACAGATAGTTTCATTTCTCGTTGCAACATGTGTGGGCAGTTTTGCAGCTCACCACGATTGCAAATACTATATGGGAGGAGCTTTAGTCTAACGACATGGTTGACATTGGTGTGTGAACACGGTAGAGATTGAGTAAGGAGTGCAGAAACGCTTAATAGGTGGGCTTATTTGCAACTGGTTTTGAGACATAGTGTAGTTATATATTCACAGATCTCAACTCAATATTTGTCCATCACTGTATACAAGTAGGTATACCAACTTTAGTTAGACTGTTCCTGTATGAAATCATGAGATAACTTATGCATATTTTCAATTTTATTGTTGGATGTGTCGTATGTCGTGTTCATCAGGTGTATTTAACTTTTAAAAATTCAAATTAAATTATCTTGGCAGGTGGATGTTCCTCTTTATTTTTCAGGGCACTCTTGCTCGGAAACGGGCTTTTAATAAGTGAAATAATTCGTGTGTGTAAATTTGCATTCCTCGTGGGAGAAACGGTGCCCACATATAAATGTAGTGCTATTACAACAAGAATGTATAACGTTTTTGATGAACCAGGAGGGAATTTTATGTCTGAACATTTTTTTTAGGTGAGGGCTGCATCAAATATAACCCGTGATGTATTACTTTTAATTCTTGGGAGTATGGCAAAATGTGAGTTCATTTTTCAATTGGAAAGAAATGAAAGGGGGCCTTTTTCTCACAAATCCTTTATTTATGACTTGCTACCGGTTTCGGTCACTAAATGACCATAATCAGGCAACAAAAGTTACAATATGCTATAATTAATATTTGAAGTTAGTGCATGTGATCTATCTGGTTTTTTCTTCAATAAAAAAAATTAAAAAAAAAATAAAAACAAGGTTGCAATGGTTTTCGATGTGTTTTTTTTTACGTAGAATACGATAAAAATATTTTCAAAATTATTGGGGGTAGTTTTCATTCATATTTTGAGGATTGAAAGTTTAAAATCGAAATTTCGAAAAGTATGACGATTTTTTTTTTTTTTTTTTAACTTCTTTTTTTTTTATTTTCGATTAATTTTTTAATTCATAGTTCCTGGGCGTCGACCAGGAACTGGCCTAAAAACGGCCCAAAAGGTAAAAAAAACGCGATTTTAGCGTATTTTCTCATCCTGTGAGGTAGTAAATTGCAAGTGAATAATATATTCCAAGGTTTTTGGGGTCGCTGATGACGAATCTAACGTAGAAAATTTCCCGTAGAATACGATGGTATTTTTTTAAATTTCAAAATTTAGCCAAAAGTTGACTACCATACTGGATCCGCCATTTTGTTTTTTGATAATCTGACGTTAGATTCGTAATCAGCGACCCCAAAAACCTTGGAATATATTATTCACTTGCAATTTACTATCTCACAGGATGATAAAATACGCTAAAACCCCGTTTTTTCACTTTTGGGGCGTTTTTTGGGCCAGTTCCTGGTCGACGCCCATTATGAATTAAAAATCAATCGAAAGAAACAAAAAAAAAATTAAAAAAAATTGTGTAATACTTTTCGAAATTTCGATTTTAAACTCAATCCTCAAAATAAGGGTGAAAACTACCCCCAATAATTTTGAAAATAATTTTATCGTATTCTACACAAAATAAAATCACTTCGAAAACCATTGCAACCTTCTCTTTAATTTTTTTCATTTTCTTACCGAGAAAGATTGAAATTTTAGTCGAAACGAAAATTTGTATTTTCTCACCCACACCATCCCTCCTTGTTGCTCAAAAAATCTAAAATTTTAGGGAAGTTAGTTTTTAGCAAGTACTATTGATTGTGATATGTTTCAAACATCATTTTTTTTACCTCACTTAGTTGGCGTGAAATGCCCCACATATATATGCAACCTTATATTTCTGAAATAAGAAAAACATGAGTATTTCGATTTTATAGTAACATATAGGGTGTTTTATATAAGAAAAGTCAAGTATGACCTTCTAATTCATTTGTTTCTAAAGATCACATATTTTTCATTATAACATAAAAATGGTCTTGCCAGAAATTTTTTTTATCATTTTATGTATTTATTGCATTTATGGTGAATTACCCTGTATATAAATTTAACAGTAAGTAACGCTGTATTAAATTTTCCTCAGCATTGTGTGTACTCGTATTTTCGTGAGTTTCTAGTAACACATACCGCATCTTTAGTTTATCGTGTTACGCGACGTTGTTCGCAACACGTGGGAGAAATAATTGCCGTGTAGAAATGAAGATTTTATAGGGATCAAATTTAATGTTTCTGACAGATGGGGTCCTCTTCGTGCTCAAGTTGCTTGCGTCATAATATTTATGTTTCGTGTCTTATTACTTATTACTAGGGTTCCGAACGTGTGCTGTAACGCAGGGCCGGACTCGTAATCCGTGATGTGTTAAAAATGTGTTAATAATGTATGTACATATCTATTGCTTGTGTCATTCAGAAACACTGACTGTACTTATTGCTTGAGCATACGTTGACACGATTAGTAGTCTTTCTGCATTTGTTCTCATTAAACGTGAGCGATATATGATTGTAGAGGGAAAATGATTGTTCCACATCTACTGCAGTTAAAGGTGCAAATTCAAAATTGTTCACATGGACAGAGGACGACACAACACGCACATTATTTTCACGAATTTCGCACAGTTATTTGTATCACTAACAGTTTTTTTGTTGTCACTAACATCAGTATATTATTATTTTTTTACATTTACAGAGACAATACACGTGTTACTATTTTTTGTATACCTTTAGCCGTTGTTTGAAAAACCCGTTTGCTAGCGCTATCAACATCGGGAGCGAAATATCTGAAACAACTACAATTCGTATCATAACATTAACGACCTGATTATCGTTAAAATCTGTTGTTTCGTCCACTGTCAGCCACAGAAATGTATTACGTCTATCTTCTTTGAAATTCTCCATGACACGTTGACACAGGGTGTCCCAATATCAGCCTTCAATATTTTATCAAAAAATGTTTATTTCATATAAAAGAATATGTTTCCTGGAAATATTAATAGTTCGATTGTTCTCCATGGAGCTACAGTCTCTTGAATGTGACAAAAAAAAGTAGGAAAAATGCCCTACTTACTAGAATATCTCTAAAATCATCATAACATAGTATAAAACAAAGTCGCTTCCCGCTGTCTGTCCCTATCTATCTACTACCTATGTATACTTAGATCTTTAAAACTACGCAACGGATTTTGATGCGGTTTTTTTTAATAGATAGAGTGATTCAAGAGGAAGGTTTATATATATATATAGTAGAGAAACACTGATAATTTTAGAGGTTTCTAATGTGATGTAAACCGGGCGAAGCCGGGGCGGGTCGCTAGTTTGATATAATTGAGTGAAATTTAATATGTCTATCCACAAATAAAAACAAAACTGAAGTTTTGCTAGTGCATCGTGTTTACTCCTTTGTGTCCTTACTTATTTTTTAATTATTTTTCCTATATACTACATTTATCGATTTGCGATAAGTATTAAGAAAATAATAAATACAGTAAATGTAAGAAAGATTGAGGGTACCTAGTAGTGGCGGCTGGTGGAATTTGAAATTCTCATATTTCGAAAAGAAGCATGGGCCCCACAGTAGATTTTACCAAGTAGTTATTACCAAACCCACATGAAAAGCTAGAACAGCAAAAAACTTCAAATGACTTGCGAAAAAAAATATTTTTCACAATCACCAAGGGAATATAATTTTTTTTTGTGCTCCTTTCACAATTTGCGATTTTTTTTTTCAAATATCTGGCGCATCCCCAGTCTTGGAAAAACCTGCAAAATATTTGCGAAATATTTTTTTCTACATCACTAGTAATTACAAAGTCTTTCTAGTTTTTTTCGAAATTTCGAGATCTGCCAAAATTGAAAATTCTGTACTCTAACTTGTAAGAGGACAGAACATTTCGCAAAGAGTATAGCAATAAAACACCCCGCGTTTTATATATAAAAAAAAGTGTTGATTCAACATATGATACATTTTTATTTTAATTGACTTTTCATATTCTGAAATTTCAGAAAAAATAGCTTATCCCTTTAAAAATATATTCGTAAAAATATCGGAGAAAGGTGGGTTTCCCTCGAATCTACCCTGTACTTATTTTAATGTAAAGATACCAAAATTTCATTTTCGAAATTGTTTAATGGCAAGTTACAATCAAAAGTTATTACTTTTTTAAATAGCTTCGCAAACAGATGAAAGATGAACTACGGTGACGAAATGATTCCAAATGTAGCGGGAAAATTAAAAATCGAAGTGAACGAAAAATTCCGCTACAAAATCATTAGTCGTGGTATTGTGAATTTTTTGTAGGTCCTCGTTGCCACACCCTAGAGTTGAAAAACCGGTTTCATTAATGCTGCTGAACTTAATAATTCACCATCCGGTCGTTTCTTTTATTTACTTTTTGTATAACTTCCACGGCTTTCATGACTTTTCTCTTGTAGTTTTTTTTTATAGCAGCCCCTCGTTCGAAAATAATACGTGAGCCTACGTAAATATTTGATGAGATTCGGCTATAATTCAGAGGAAACCTTATTTAATTACACACTCTTGTGGATATTCAACGACCGACCAACAAATAAAGTGCTTTGTGTACCGTCGTCGATCCACATTCCCTGTTCCCAAATCGCATAAAATAAAATAACATCCATTTGGATTACGGTAATAAGTACGCGATGGGGGTTGGGTATTTGCTCACGGTGGGGGAGATCGGGGGAGTGCAGTGGTCAGTTTTTAATCTTTAATCGAATTTACTAAAATGCAAAACAGCTTGTCGCGCTAAACATTGTTATATGACTTATTCGTAAGAGTGCATTAAATCAATGTGTTGTTTGCTGCTTTAATACAGAAATGACAAAGATGACAAATTAATATTTGTTAAATTTGATAATTGATTTAATACTAAAAGACAGTTTTAGAGGCTATAGACCAAGTTTCTGGTAATGGCCGCTCTTTGGACCTAACTTACTTCTGCCCTTAATACAACGAAATTACAGTATAATACAAAAACTATAGTAAGAAAGTACAATATTAGTGCTGGTATAGTGAGTTTTTAAAAGGTATGTCAAAATATAAACGTATATAAAAAAATACAATGATTAACTCTTTTGATAAAAAGGAGTATTGCTTAAAAAATATTTTATACCTCAAATAATTATTACAAAATGAAAACTTCGCCTTTTACTTGGTTTTTAGCAAATATAAACTACTTCAATCGTTCGGAACACAATGAAAAAAAAGTCACAACGGTTTGATTTTTTCAGGATGTCTTTAGGGAGACTAACGAAATTAAAAAAACATTAGGTACAAGTCGAAAAACATCAGGTACATTTTATATAGAATGTTGTGCAGTTTCCAAAACCCTGCGGATATTTTCAGTACGATCATTTGTTGTAATTAATTTCTTTGAACGATATAACTCAGCGAAAATGTCCTGGAAGGGTTCAAATAAAGAGGATAACATAAGCTGAACAATTTTAAGGTTAAATTACTGAAAACAAAATTATTGAAGGCCATTTTTCTTTTGAAAGGCAAGTAAAAACTTCCAGATGGTTTTCTCATGATTACTCAAAAATTGTAAGTGGTAAAAAATGTTGCACTTCAGATCTGAAAACTAGAAACTTGAAGCTTCAATTTGCTTTTTTTTTAAATTGATGAATGTCCATTTTTCACAGTTTTGAAAATTAACCTAAAAATTTACAATTATTTTTATATCTCCTAATTTTTGGGACTATTGTAGACAAACTGTGTTAAATAGATGTGATTTGGATCCAGGAACATTTATATACCTTATAGGAACACCTTGTGTAAATGATATTCATGAATAAAGAAAGCTAGCATACGGCGACGCGACACCTAAACAAATCGGGTAGCATGTGATGGGGGTTGCCTCAATCTACCAATGACGAGAAGCCAGTTGCGCGATTGATTTGATTGCAGTAGTCCCATGTCACCTAGTGCTGTTGTGCAATATCTTCTGTATGCAATACTCTGTGGTATTGCATACATATCAAGATTTATTCACAAATTAATGACTAATGTTTTTCCTACTACCTGTAGGTAGTACACATGCTTTCTTCAGATAGTTCTGAAATAGAATGAAGTATTCGTTATGCCAAAGCTTGAAGCGAAACTTTGTTGTCAAAATGTTGTAGTCACAAATAGCAGTCACTACTCTAACTTTAACTCAAAAATAAAAAGATTGTCACAAATGTGACAGGTTGACATTAAATAAAGTTATAAACTTAAGATTAGAAATATAAAAATGTCTTTTTTACTCGGTCAACTTTGATGCTTTTTTGAATGACTTATTAAACCTACGGTTTTGGAAACTGACAATTTTCTCTATAACAGAGATGGAAAACGGTTATGTCGAAGCTTGAAGCGAAACTTTGTTGTTGTCAATTTTTGACAAGTGGCTGTCGCAGTTGTAATATAAATATAGATTGTCACATAATGTGACAGGTTTGACAATTAAATAAGGTTGTAAACTTAAGATTAAGAATAGAAAAACGTCTTTTTTGCTCGGCCAACGTCTTTTTTGCTCATTATTAAACGAAAATAAAATTGGTGTTATTTTACTTTCAAGGTTAAATTGTGACGTCACGTGCACCTGATCCGTACGCGGAGTTCTACGTTTGTTCGGTGATCTCAAACTATCTCGCCATTAGATATGCTCGAGGGTAATCGATCGATCACAGTCGACTCGAATTAAACGCAGCGAAAACAATTTATTGACTGGAGCGCGCTTGATTTAAGCCCACCCCCGATGCGCGGATTTAATAATCGTTATGCCAGACCGACGTTACCGCAAATTCGGGATGCGTGAATAATTACGTGGTCGCGCGAATTGCGTCGAGCCGCCAGGCGTCTTGGCGGCGATATTAATTGCCCCGGAACGACGCCTCCAAGGTGGCAGAACGATCGACCTCGAGGAAACTCGTGGTCTATAGTCTAACAGAAACATAATTAAACGAGTCATCACAAATCACACGTTAAAAACCGACGAAGGAATTCGAATTCGCATCTTCTCACGCACCAATAACGTGTTCTTCCACGATATATGAGATATTCAGTGGTACCGTAAGAATGTTGTTTATTTTGTGATAATAAAAAATACTCTGTACAGTCATATTATCATCATTATTAGAGTTCGAAGGTTAATAATATATGCGTACTTTACCAGAGGCGGCTCCAGGATATCGCTATCAGTAATGTTACGAAATGTTAAACAGCTCTTACCTATTGCATGTGATTGATGGTGATTGTTGTAACCAACTAATCGGTAAAGGAACCATAGTCACAAGACAAAACTTGAATACACACGGTAAACAACGCTGTAACGTGTCCGTATTGGCACTCTTGTTTCCATATATTATCAATAATATCAGCAAAATTAGTACATGTCCCTTTTAGGCGCCGGCCAGCCACCTTCATGTAGCATCCGGCGCATCCGACCGCAGCAGTAATACAAGGCGTTTATTTACTTCAAAGTTCTCCTCCTCCCATAGTGACTGTAGACTGCCAGTTACACACCCACTAATTGTTTCCGCATTCCCCTGAAATTATAAAATGCCCTTTCATGACTTTTGCCTCATCCAGTCCCCCCAACCACTACGTTAGCAATGTTCTATCCTTTAACATCCGTCGTTTCGTGAATACTAAGCCAGATAGGTCTATCGTGCAATTCCGAGACGATATTTTTTTGTGTTCTCATACAGTGATGCTATATATAATCGGCTAAGAGTTGTTTCTGCAGGCAGACTAATTTACCGTACATTCCACTCGCGGCGTTCTGGATAAATTGTCGGGATGATCTAATTTGGCGAATGGAAAATTACACGCTACCGTCATTTTGACTAAATTCAAGTTAAGTTGTATCTGTCTATCTGGCGCACTCACACCACTACTTACACGAGCTTTATGTTTGTCTATAGCAACATGCTGCAAAACAGCTGTTTTTACGTGCCACGTCAGTACACTGTCACACACGGTAAAACGAAGTTCACTGCCATTATAGGTCAGTTCCGCAAAATTGTGTATCCAACGTAATAGGCGACGGATGCTGTCCCGACATTTTTCTTTGACGCTTCGTGCACACGAATGATGCATCGATCACCACAATTTAATCAATACTAACAATAAATGTAAATTATGTTCACGTTCGCGACTCGACCATTGGCACGTGCCATAACTTGGTTAGAGTGGGGCGCACAACATGGCAGACATGTTATATTCCAGAATATAATGGCGTTATCTGATGGAACTACGATTGGACTATACTATGTACATATACACAGGAGTTGACGATGTACTTTATTAAAGTGGCACATATAACAGTATTCCAGTCACGATAAGACCGATCCTGGAATCTATTATTAACCTACGGGTTCTATTAATTATCAAGGTCAATAGATTTGGAAATTGGCTCGGACGATTTTTGTAAAATGTGGTGTGTGGGTATTTTGTAAGGTGGATAAATTAATTTTTTTACGTATTCAGCAAAAAAGGATAGTCTTCTTCAGCTAAAACAAGAATAAAAAACATTAGGTTTTTTAGTGTACTTTTCGGTTAAATCAGTTCGGTTAAAAATCAGTTAAGGTAGTAAAGTTATCCTGGAGTGGGTACTGGACCCTTCGGCGTGGAAACAAAAACTGGACGTTTTCCACGAAACACCGAACTACTACACTTTTCTCGACGCGCGTTTCGCCAACCAAGTTTGCATCTTCAGGAGAAGATTAAAACTAAATTCTAGCCTACACACTTGCACTATTTTTTTTTGCACCAAATTTGTTGCCGCGGTTCACTGAACCGTAACTGTCTTTGTTTATCAGTGTGTAGGCTAGAATTTAGTTTTAATCTTCTCCTGAAGATGCCAACTTGGTTGGCGAAACGCGCGTCGAGAAAAGTGTAGTTGTTCGGTGTTTCGTGGAAAACGTCCAGTTTTTGTAGTAAAGTTAAATAGAGGTACGCCTATATTTACTACTAAACGATAAATATGGTTTTATATATTGCGTTTCTAATAACATTAATGTTAAAATTCCGCTCGTAATAATAAAACCAGACATAAAGTTCCTGTAAAATGTCGTGAAAACAAAGTTAGCGGCAGAATGTAAAACGTTCACGTTATCTTTTGGGCACGACGTCGTCCTCCTGATTGGAATACCTATTGATATAACTTAGCATTTATGTCCTCTTATCATGATTCTCGAACACGAAATGACATCCGAGCATGCCCTGTCATTTTCGAGAAAATATCGTTCGCCGTTAACCTACTTGATGGGGTTAGAGGAGTTGGTGAATTTGTTTCTGAGAGTGTCACAAAGTTATAAAACGCAAAGAAACAAGGCATGTTTGATAAAATTTCCACATGTAAAGTAAATGACATGTTATGTACACAAAACATAAATTGTATATCAAATCATTAAATCTGACGAGTTATTACAGATCAAATAATTCTGCCCTATAACTAAGAAATGAATAATGATAACGGGAGGAATATTATCTGTACTTCAGGCTCTACGTCCTGGATTTTGGAGCTAATGAGTGCTATTCAAAGTCTTAAGTATGCCCCACTGGGCATCTTGTGTATTTTCTCTGAGGTAGCCGCTAAAACTATGACTCCAACCATCCAATTCTTTCGAAAAGGGTAGTGCTGTTACCCAAGGGAAGCTTCCTCTCCATGGCCATGGAAGGCCAGCACTCTGAACAATCACAAAGCAAATGCTCGAGTGTCTTTTCTCCCTGTTAACGCCCTCTGCAAAGGAATGGTTTATTATATTTTACTCATATTGTATTAATGCTTCCGTAGCTGACTATGCCGTCAGGATTCCTGTTACAAGGCCAAGTTTTTCCTTGCCATAGCTAAATAGGTTGCTGACGTATTTTACAAATTTCCTAGCAAACCTACAGCTGGTTCTTTCCTCCCACAGACTTGCTGTTATTCGAGCTACTTTGTTAGCTTTTTTATTGCCTTTGCACTTTGCCTGCCTTTCACCTAACTCACAGATACATTGTTAGAATCGGTTGCATTAACCAGTTTTTTTTTTTAAACAAAAACTATCGTTGCTGACTTCTGTGCAAACCTTGACCTTGATACAACGTGTTATATTGATTACAGTTGATTATACATTCATACATATGGAAAAATTGGGATAAGGAGGTTCCTAATCGTTCGTCAGAGTTAGTTTCTCTAGAGGGTAGGGTGGATGTCGGACATACCACTGTGAAGCATGATAACCAATCTTATGTCGATGAAGCATGATAACCAATCTTATGTCGATAGGGTTTTCGGATTTCGATCTAATTAGGTCTCGTCGGTGTAGTATATCAGGAGAATACAATAATAACATGGAAGCACTGCCCTCTAGTGTCCCTAAATGGTACTCGATGTGTTCTGATAGGTCTGACAAGGTCAGCAACCACTAGATGTCACAAGATAATAACAGGTCCAGATTTTATTAAGTCTCATCAGTGTGACATACGAGGTGTGGAATTTTGTAACAGTGTTGACCTGCTAAGTTGATATAAAGTTAGCAGGGTAACTTGTTATTTAAAAAAAATCGTATCGACGTTATTCGATCGCAACTAATTAGCGACTAAAAAAATAAGATGATTTTAGACGGTCCGTCAATGTAAAATAATTTTTTTATTATAGTTGCCCTGCTAACTGGATATAAAGTTAGCAAGGCACCCCGGGGTAAAAAAAACAACAATAGCGACAACATCAGGTGACTAACAACTAATAAGCGGCAAATCGGCATAATGACTTTTCGATTTACGCATTTCGAAGTTGCCCTGCTAACTTTATGTACATGCCGAACTGATGCTGCTACCAGCGCGCTGCGAGCGTGTCGCGACAAGTTTGAACAGAACTGTGTCTGGTGATACTCTCCCTACCCTGAGCTCTCTGGACAAGCCAGTGGGTCGCTCAGTTTGACTATAGCAGTCGTTTGACTTAGTCTACGCACCAGTGACGCGTCGAAAAAATGTTCAGATGGAGTAAAGGGGTTAATCTCAAGTTTTTTGTTAAACTGAGGAAAACTCTTACATAAGCTTATGCAGTGTTAAAAGAAGTGTACGGGAATTTATGTTTATCCCGCACACAAGTTTTTGAATGGTTTAAATTGTTCAAAGAGAGACGTGAAACCACAGAAGACGATCTGCGCCCCGGACGGCACTCAACGTCAAAAACGGACGAACACATTGAACAAATTGGTAAATTAATCCGCGAGTATCGTCGTCTAAGCATCCGAGGACTTACTGAAATAACAGGAATCGACAAAGAATATGTTCGCCAGATTTTGCATGAATCGTTCAACATGCGTAAAGTTTGACCAAAAATTGTGCCAAAACTCCTCACTCCCGAGCAAATAGCATCAAGAATGAACATTTGCGCTGACATTCTAAACAACATTGACACTGATCCGGGCTTGTTAGACACGGTGATTACTTGTGATGAATCGTGGTTTTTTACTTACGACCCCGAAACAAAGCGCCAATCCATGCATTGGAAGAGCCCGAACTCCCTAAGGCAAAAAAAGCCAGAATTGAGCAAATCCAAATTCTAAGCTATCGTCTTTTTTGACATTCGAGCCTTTGTTTACGTCCCTGAGGGTCAGACAGTCAATCAACATTATTACATTGAGGTTCTGACGGCCGTTCATGAGCGTGTGAGAAGACGAAGACCCCATTTTTGGAATTTGTGGAAGACCAAATCATGGAAGATTCACCAAAACAATGCACAGGCCCTGCTTTGTCTGTGAAGGCACTTTTTGCGAAATACGGCATTACTGTGTTGGAACATCCACCATACTCGCCCGATCTTGCCCCTTGTGACTTTTTTATTTCCCATGGTTAAACAAGATTCGAAAGTGTGGAAGCGGTTAAAGCAAAAGTGACGTAGGTTCTGAACCAGCTGACAGAAGCGGACACTCAACAATGGAAAAGTAGTATGGAGCGGTGTAGAGATCGCCAAGGGAAGTACATTGAAGGCGAAAAAGTTGCTACTGTAATTGGTAACGAATAAAAAAGTGTTATAACAGCAGTTCGGTTATTTAATAGCCACACCTCGTACATATCTGAATACCACACTAAATGAAAACAATGATAGTGAATGGAAATTATTCTCGTTAAAAAAATATTTTCACATATTTTCCGCTAGCGCGTATTTTATTTTCAGATGTATTTCTCCTAAGGCCCTCTAAATCAAACTTCGGCCGATTGCCCATTCGTTTAACTTCTGGAAACAAATATTCCGCGGTCGAGTTTGATGTAAGTTTTACCCAGGGGTGCCGTAAGGTTACCCCTGTGTACTCTCCGAACTGTCGAAACACGGTTAATACTGGTAGAGTGCAGTGGATTCGAACGCTTAGGCGGAGTGGACTTTTGAAAACTTACACCTTCGGGACCGATTCGCGCGCCAGACCGATGTGGGGGCCGCTTTGCATATGCATCCTACGTAAACTTGATGTCTTATTTGAATATCCTAAACACCGCGGAGAGGAATCTAGATTTGGCGACTCCAAAACGGCATTCCGGATAATGGTATTATGGTTCATTCTACGCCGAGGATGAGTTCGTGAAAGTAATAGAAATATTATTTCTATCTCGGGTAGGTACTCAGGTAATTTCAACAGAGGCAAAAATGTGTAGGCCGATGGGTAACCACTTGTGTAATTTTACCCTTACTTCCACGAATTTCAATTACATACTTCTATATTTTCAATTCTCATTCCAGATGTTGACAATAATTCCAAACGCTTTCAAATACCTATAAATTTCCGATGTCACACTCACATTGGTATCACCACTTCCAGGCGTGGAAATGGTGAGTAGAACTCCATGTACACTCCATGTACACTAAAAGTCTGGAATAACGCCTATATATCTTTTTAACCACTTATTTTAATCTTATAGGAATGATAAAAAAAGTATAGGCCGAGGGATAACCACCTGTATTTGTGTCCCTTGAGTCCATGAAATGCAATAACATACTCGTATATTTTTAATTCCAATGCCAAATAATATTTTTCAAATAAAAGTTTAACCTTTTTTTTCTATCCTGGAGTGGGTACTGGAACCTTCGGCATAGAAACAAAAAACTGGATGTTTTCCACGAAACACCGAACTACTACACTTTTCTCGACGCGCGTTTCGCTAACCAAGTTGGCATCTTCAGGAGAAGATTAAAACTGAACAGTTTTAATCTTCTCCTGGTTGGCGAAACGCGCGTCGAGAAAAAGTGTAGTAGTTCGGTGTTTCGTGGAAAACATCCAGTTTTTTTTTTTTTTTCTATGTTCTGTTCCGATCCTAATTTTCTTTTATTTCCTCAATTGCCTTCCAGCTGTGGCTGTCACCTTCTTTTTTTTTGTTGATAGCAGTCCAAGTTTTTGGTGTCAGCACAATATTTTTTGGTGTCAGCCCAGTTCTGCGTATGACCATATAAAATTTTATGGTACATAATTAGTATTTCGAGAAAATTATTTTGAAAAGGGTTTTTTTCGCAATTTGGTTCATTTGGTAAGTCGATCTAATACAACCAACAGTTTAGTATTTGAGGACAACCCACAGAATAAACTAGTAGTTACCATAAAGACTACCTCGTTTGTCTCACATTAACCCAAAGCCCAAAATGGTGTTCAAAATGTGTACCATTACTGCTGAACCAGACTTCCATCCTATCCCATAACAAAAAGTCACAGGGGGTCAAATCAGGTGACATGGTCGGCCATCTGATTAAACTCCCTTAATTTTTGGATACGCAGCGTGTTGTTTCCACCAAATTCTGATACGCCCTTTAGATTGGTTCGTGTTAACGTAATAAAATACTTTTTTTTGAAAACAAAATATATAAAACAGTACTAGGGTGCAACAAAAAGGCGGTATACCAGGACAGTACTTGAATTTGCAATATTTAATCACGTAAATCAAGCGCTCCCAAACACTGTTTTGCTACGTGCATGTTATGTTAATAACGTGTGTGGTTATTAAATAACCGAATTGATGCTGCTACCAGCGCGCTGCGAGCGTGTCGTGACAAGTTTGAACAGAACTGTGCCTGGTGATACTTTCCCCACCCTGATCTCGCTGGACAAGCCAGTGGGTCACTCGTTTGACTGTAGCAGCCGTTTGAATTAGTCTACGCACCAGTGGCGAGTCAAAAAAATGTTAAGTGTTCAGATGGAGCAACGGGTTAATCACAAGTTTCTTGTCAAACTGGGTAAAACTCTTACATAAGTTTATGCAATGTTAGCAGAAGTGTGCGGGAATGAATGTTTATCCCTCACACAAGTTTTTGAATGGTTTAAATGTGGCAAGAGGGACGTGAAACTACCGAAGACGATCCGCAACTCGGACGGCCCTCAACGAAAAAAATGGACGAAAACATTGAAAACAATGGGTAAATTAATTCGCGAAAATCATCGTCTAAGCATCTGAGAGGTTGCTGAAATAACAGGAAACGACAAAGAATGTGTTCGCAAGATTTTGCATGAATCGTTCAACATGCGCCAAGTTTCACAAAATTGGTACCAAAACTGCTCACTCCCGAGCAAAGAGAATCTAGAATTAACATTTGTGCTGACATTCTAAACAACATTGACACTGATTCAAGCTTGTTAGACACGGTGGCGCTGAAGGGGACAAGAATCGAAAGTGTGGAAGCGGTTAAAGCAAAAGCGGCGGAGATTCTGCACCAGCTGACAGAAGCGGACTTCCAGCACCACTCTTAACAATGGAAAAGTCGTATGGAGCGGTGTAGAGATCGCCAAGGGGAGTATATTGGAGGCGAAAAAAGTTGCTACTGTAATTGGCAACGAATAAAAAGTGTCATGACAGCAGTTCGGTTATTTAATAACCACACCTCGTATGTCGCAGGTTTTAGGTATTTCTTTAGTTCTAGATATTCATCGTGGTGGCTGTCGCGTCACGTAAACAATACCGAATATCAATCGAAAATCTTTACTTGTTAATTATTTATGTCGCGGGTTCCGTTCGCATACGAATTACAAAATACCAAACAAACTTTTAAGGAATTAAACCGTAACTTAAAGACATTTAAAACCGATGAAATATTTCCACGTTGCATACCGCATAACAAGCAATATGTTTTTAAAGATGTATGAGATGTGAAGAGACATAATAATTCGAAGAAACTTGAGGACCAATGGCGGCTAGTGGAATTTTAAATTCTTGTATTTTCATAAGGAAGCATAGGACCCACATTATACTGATGTGTTCTTATGCTCGTTATGAAAATACGAGCACTTCAAATTCCATCAGCTGCCACTGATTAAGACAATTTACAGGCTGAAATGACAACTGACGTATAAAATACGTTGATGAATTTAGTATATCCTAAAGGTGTCGCAAAAAAAGCTGGAAGCTGTGTCAAATAAGAAATACGTTATCAAACATTATGTAATTTTAACACGTACTCTACCACTGGTTACAATAATACACATTAATTAATTTGAACAAAATTATTATTCATTGACAAAATTTTATTCCTACTCTGCAGTATTTAAATTAATCTGAAAATCAGATGTCTTTTAGTAACGGCAATGACTATGTACTGACCTACTACGCCCTACTGCTTAAATTTTGTACCGCTTTGCTGAGTTCGATCCTGATTTACCACGGACTTATTGCACCCTAAACAGGACAATAATTACACAGCCACACAAAAAAAAGTTCTTTGCAGCGAGCATGAGGGTATGGAATGGACAGATTTTTTAACTCTGGTTACGAATCCGAAGACAAAAAATTGTACTATCATGTCATTTTTTCCGGGCCGGCCCGTTAGGGGGCCCACGGGGGGATTTTCCTAAGTCCAGCCCTTTGGCTGCTGGTGACCAGAGAATCAGAGGTGGTAGAGTCCTATGGCACTGAAAAGTTGGTAGAGATCACGGACAAGGTCATTCACCCATCTCCATTCACTCAGCAATAGTCCAGGCGGCGTAGATTATTTTTTAAAATAATTAGTTGCGGCACTTTCTCAACATGAGAATTAGGAAAAAAATCGTACGAATCGAATGAAAATGTTTTGGACAAAATCCGATTATAGGATCATTGCAAAAAAATTGCAAAAGGTACGAAAAAAAGGTTTTTTAGACTTTTAGACACGAAAAAAAATGTTGAGTAAAAAAACAAAAAATATCACGTTATAGCGCTTGAAAATACAAATAAAACGATTTTTGGATCATTAAAATCGGTTGATGACTTTTTGCACAAAAAAATAAAAACTGCGAAAATTAGCGATTTTTCGATATTCAATTACTCGGTCTGTAATTATCTTAGAAATGTCTTCCGGGGCTCAAATTGTAGGGTTTAAAATTTAACTGTAGATAGGTGTTGACCTATCTACAGTTAAATTTGTGTCAAAAAATATTCATGTTTTCGCGCAAATTGCTAAAAAGTAAAAACAGGTACTTTAGTAAAACAGCTCCTGTTTCCACAATAATTGTCGTAGAGCAGTTTTGCAAAAAGCTACGTGTTCTTGAAGAGTTCCTCTACAGCCATATCAAATTTGAAGTCGATCCGATAATAATAAGTACCTCAAAAGCATGTCTGAAAAACGTGCAATTTTAGAGAACGACCGCGTGAACACACGAGCAAAGGAGAAGTGGCGCGATGGTGGTGAACTCTCTCCCGCGGGCGGAGCGGACGCCCGGAGAGCGACCGCGCGCGTTCAAATTCGACAAGCCGGAAATAATTGAGATTTCTCGGGAACTACTGAACGAAAACTGATGTTTTTTTTTTGTTTGCTTATTATTATCGGATCGACTTCAAATTTGATATGGTTGTAAAGGAAGTCCTCAAGAACACGTAGCTTTTTGCAAAATTGGTCTACTAAAGTATCTGTTTTTACTTTTTCGCAATTTGCGCGAAAACATGAATATTTTTTTGAAAAGAATGTAACTGTAGATAGGTGTTGGAAAACCCTACAGTTTGAGCCCCGGAAGACATTTATAGGATAATTACAGACTGAGTAATTGAACATCGAAAAATCGCTAATTCTCGCGGTTTTTATTTTTTTGTGCAAAAAGTTATCAACTGATTTTAATGATCCGAAAACCATTTTATTCGTCTTTTCAAGTGTTATAACGTGATGTTTTTTTTCGTACCTAAACATTTTTTTTCGTACCTAAAAGTCAAAAAAACCTTTTTTTCGCACTTTTTTGCAATTTTTTTCTCAAAGATCCTACAATCGGATTTTTGTCCAAAACATTTTCATTCGATTCGTACGATTTTTCTTCTAATTATCACGTTGATAAAGTGCCGCAACTAATTTAATCACTTGTTTTTTTGCTACCCCGCCTGGACTACAATCATTCCACAGCCAAACAAAAAAAAAATCTGTGCAGCGAGCATGAGTGTATGGAGTCGACAGATTTTTTAACGCTGATTACGAGTCCGATGACGAAAAATTGATCTATCGTGTCAATTTTTCAGGGCCGGCCCGTTAAGAAGCCCGCGGGGGATTTTCCTTCATCCGGCGCTTTTGAAGCTGGTGACCAGAGAAACAGAGTTGGTAGAGTTCTGTAGCACTGAAAAGTTGGTAGAGATCACGGACAAGGTCATTCAACCGTCTCCATGCACTCAGCAATCATTCTGGAAACCCCAAAGCGATTGAACATCTCAATTTTAAACCATTGAACATATTTTTTTGAGAAGTGTGAATTAACACTTATGGTTCCCACATTCGGTTTACACGTTCTCACCCCTTCTGGGTGACATACCACAGAACTTTTTTTTGTGTGGTTGTGTTATTATTAGGTGCCTTTCTGATCTTTCTTTATCGTCGCCTTTTGATTTTCAACGATTAACGAAGAAAGTAGTTTTATTTTAACATAATGATAACTGTAATAACTTATTAAATGCGGAGGGAATTTAATCTAGTGTAGAACAACGTTGCATATAAAGACCTACTCGTAGGTACTTTTATTTTCTGCGAGTCGACTGCTTCTCAGGAAACAATACGGATGATTGTACTCTTTTTAACGTCAGCGAAATTGAATTCTGTACACCTAACGTTACCGGTATAATCTAGATAGTATTCTTTTTGACCGTCGAGACTGTGTCAATAAACCTCTATATGTGTAGTCGTTGCCTAGCGTATTCAAAGGGTTATTGTCACAGGAGCTCTGACGTTTACCAGTCTACTTCGATATCGCGATAGGGTAGGTATTTTATTATTCAATATTCAGTTTCAGAAATAGTAGCTTCAATAGAGCGCGAAACATAAAATCTCAGGAAGTTTAACTCGCGCTTGATGTGCGTCGTGTATCGTGTATCATGATAGGTAGTATAGACTTCTAATACGGAGTTGTCTTTTATAAACTTCAAATAGTATTGTTTGTCTCATCTAGCGTATCGATTGGGTTCGTAGATACATTGTTGAAAATTTAACACGGAAAATTATTTTTGTATGTGATTTTTACTCAATACTTCAATGCAATTATATCATTTACGAGGTGTGTAAACTGTGTTTTTTTTATTTTTTTGTTTCGAATAGAATTACGATTCGGTATTGTCTCCTTCAAAACGACTTCTTTTGGGAAGCCACAGAGCGCTGCAGACGGTTCTTCCGTTCCTCATAGCAGTGCTGGAACTCATAAATATACTAGAATAGCCTTCAACTGGTCGGTCACAGCTGAAGTCGGTCACAACATACCCAAAATGACGTCCCTTGAGGTGATTTTTCAATATCGGGAAGAGAAAAAAGCCACAAGGACTCAAGTCAGGCGAATAAGGAGGTTAAGGAACCACAGGAATGTTTTTATTGGCTAAAAACTCACTGACATAGCTGTGTGACAAGACGCATTGTCGTGATGCAACATCCAGTCGTTTCATTTTAACATTTTCGAATTTTTTCAAAGTCCTCTCTGTAAAAGTCCAAGTAGTGTCCAAGTTTGAAGCAAAACCTGATAGCACACTGTTGCGCAAAATTAATGTCACTCATTTGTAAAACGCACTAGCAAAAACCGGTTTACGAAAACAGCAGTCACAAAGAACAAACAAATGACTCTAACAAGTTCAAACTCATAATAAAAGTGCATTACATGTTAACCTACCGTCCTTCCAAGTCCCGTCTTCGCAGTGTTCTAGATCGGGCGCTACGTTTCCAGTCTCATTACTTAATTTACGCACCTCATAAATATAGGGGGTCGCAAAAATTTGGAATACTATTTCGTTTTATGGAAATTTGCCTCAAACAAAAGTCGTTTGACTTAGTTTTTTTTTTTATATTTTGGTGACCGTGATTTCTTCATTTCGTCCACGGATCAGTTGCTTTACTTTTTGTGAAATTACGCTTTTCTGAAATTACGCTTTATTTTCCTGAAATTACCGTACTATTTTTATACGACTGCAAAATTTTCATGAAATTATATAAGAAATATTTTTGTGCTATCCAACTGTATACTCCAAATATTCCAATTGTAAATAGAATTAGGAATCACCATGGAGCAAGATGAGGCAACCTCCTCAGTTTGGAATGAAGGTCAAAAATTATTTAAACCGCGCTTTCCCAATCAGGTTGATCAAGCGTAAAGGTGGATTTTGAGAGGTTACATAATACCAAATATATGTAAAAAAAAACACGACCAAATAATGTGAACAACCTAATAGCTTTAATTACACAGGACTACAAAATTTTTTCCAATGCGCGGAAGTACAGACTCCGACTACTTTCTGTTTTTGGGGTCGCTGAACACGAATCAGGCCTCGGTTTTCCTCGTTTACCGCTAGTTTTTTTTTCTAACCTCAAAACGAACATTTTACAGGGTAGCTTGATTACACAGACACACAAACTCAAAGCCAGAGAATACCATTCCCCTTCTACGATTTCCAACGCGCTGAAACAAAATCTGAGGTCAGGATGCATTTACGACTATCAGTTTTTCTCCTAGGAACAAAATAAATCCTTATGAAAAACACTAAATCAGACACCATGTCATATACTTGACGAGCTGCTGACCGTAATGTTTCGGGGATGATTTAACAATAACCATAAGCCTCAGAAACCTTCAACCCTATGACATACTCATGCATGAATATACAAAATACATGAATATGATCCAATAATGACTCTCAAACCCATAGACCCGAAATCCCATCTCCCTGAAATTCCATAACCTCAATCTCAAACCCATTAATCTCAAAAACTCTATATCTAAGACCAATGACATTTAGCATGTAGAAACTTAATGAAGGGGCATGAATATGATCCAATCATATCTCTCAACCCTATAGCCTTGAAACTACTTAGCTTCGAAATTCCATAGCTGTGAAATTTCATAATCTCATTTCAAGATTTCTGGAAGGTCATGATTGACTCTAGCAGTTGCTGAACACAGATGTATGATTTTTTGAGGTTAAAGTTTTTTTAAGGTTATGGGGTTTTGAATATGTATGTCGGAGGGTTGAAGGTTTTTGAGACTTGGGGATATTGTTAGACCGTCTCATTACATTACAATCACAAGCTCGTCGAGTATGTGACATGGTTTCTGATTTACTGTTTTTTATAGGTTTATAGATTTCTGGTTTTCTGATTTAAGTTTTTTCCTAGAGGAAAAACAGCGGCATTCTTAGTCCATCCCGTAAGTCTCTAAATTGCCGTCAAAATTTTGCGAATTCATATTTCGACATGGGGTTGCTTTTTGGGGTGTGGACGGCGAATCGTTTAACCCATTAACGCCCACAGGAGAGAATTTCGACATTGAAGTTCGAGTTGATGCCGTTCAATGAATTTGAGAAAAACAAAGTTCCAAACTACCTTTTCCTATGTTTTTGAGGGTGCTCTTTCAAATGGTGATGGTTAAAAAAATTCTTGGAAAATATTTAACCCTGGGAATATTAAAATTAATCCAAAAAAACGTCATTTTTCGCTTGCATTTTTTTTAATGACTTTTCGTTCCGTTTTCATTTTTTTATGACTTAAACCTATTCAGATCGTGGCCTCGATGGCTAAACTTAAAATAAATAAAGTTAATAAGGTCTAAAAAAATTGTTACTAAAACAAAATGGCGGCCTAATTGAATTTTTTTTTTAAACTTTACTAATTTTTTTTCTCGAAAACGATAAGACTATCAAAATTTTTCTAAGAACAAGGAAGTTTTAGAATTGGTAAAAAGAATAGTCCGACTTTTTGCAGAATGTTCCGAAACGATTTTCGATTTTTTGAACGAAAAACGTCATAAAAAAAATCTGAAAAAATTTGATAATATTCTTTGATCAATTCTACATTGACATTTTTGTTCTAGAATTTCTATAGTTTGAAGAAAAATTTTTTTAACTTCATAAGCAAGTACACTAACGCTTTCTAGCGTTAGTGTACTTAGAAGGAGCATACATATTTTTTTTCTTGTAGGGTTTATCAAAATTTTTTCTAAGAACAAAAATGTCTTAGAATTGGTCAAAGATTATTGTCAAATTTTTTCAGATTTTTTGATGACGTATTTCAAAATTTCGATTTCACGATTTTTCAAAAAAATCGAAAATCGTTTCGGAACATTCCGAAAAAAGTATTTTGAGAGTATTATTTGACCAATTCTAAAACATTTTTGTTCTTAGAAATTTTTGATAGTCTATCGTTTTCGATAAAAAAATTCGTAGTTTTGAAAAAAAAAATTAAGCCGCCGTTTTGTTTTAGTAACAATTTTTTAGACCTTACTAACTTTATTTGTTTTAAGTTTATACATCGAGGCCACGATTTAAATGGGTTTGTCATAAAAAAAATGAAAAGGGAACGGTCATTAAAAAAAATGCAAGCGACAAATAACGCTTTTTGGATTAATTTTAATTTTTCCATGGTTAAATATTTTTTAAGAATTTTTTAACCATCATCATTTGAAAGAGCACCCTCAAAAACATAGGAAAAGGTAGTTTGGAACTTTGTTTTTCTCAAATTCATTGAACGGCATCAACTCGAACTTCAATGTCGAAATTCTGTCCTGTGGGCGTTAATGGGTTACGTCACAACATAGCTTCTTCAGTGCATTAAAACCAATCCTCCCAAATTTAAAAATCCCCCTCTCCCCCCCGCCCGACCCCCCCAAGTGGTTAATAAAGTGTTTAACGCTAACGCTAATTTTGACGAGCAATTTGTAAAACAAATTATTTTAAAGACTACGAAGAGACATTATTTCATATTTTTGCTGTAGCAATGAACGCTGTAGGGAAATTCCTCAGCCACGTAATCTCCTGGATATATTTCGATGCGTATCGAGGTTTTCCGCCTCGAATAAACTTTCCAGGAATTTTCATTTGACGCCCTTCGAAAAATAGCAATCGCGGGAAATCGATACACTCCTACGTTTCTATTACGGAATCGACCTGCAGCATTCCGGGGACATTCAGCGGATGTCTGGCCCCGGCGGCAGCGACGGCCCTTCATTCGCGCAAAATTGTAACGCTAGTCGATAAAATGCCGTAAAGGCGCGAAGTATTTTAGGATTTCGGCTGTTTATTATATAGACGAACTTTAAATTTCCATAATAATTCAGGCGTAATTGCCAAAGGCCGTCCCATGAAAGTGTTGAACTTGATATTTGAGTGTTTCTCTCGTATAAACTTTGTTTATATCGCCATTTTGGATTTTTTTCAATTAATTTGTAGCCATAGGGTTGCACGCGACGCGGGCGACGCCGCATCACTTGCGCTCCGACTACCTGTTTAACTAGCGTCCGATTGCAAGCGGTCAATGGACACCTTCATCTACCGTGAGTTCGATATTCTAGTTTCATTAAGATTGGAGAGCTTACCTGAACTGCATACAGCGGTGGATGGTGTGCTCAAACCAATTGCCCAGGTGGACGGCTGGGACGGCTGGGTAACACCAGTTTCGAGGGGGAAACGATCTTTATTCACACACAAGTCGATTACACGAATCGTCGCGGGATCGCCCACCGTCACATCGAATTCCGACAGCGCTAATTAATTACTCGAGGTTACTTTCAGAAAGACAAAGAAATGGTAGTTCCGATCAAATTTACTATTAGCAATCTTCAAGAAATTAATTAGACGATACTACTGCTAAATCAAGCGGCAGTCGAGCGGGAAAAAAACTTCCTAATTTTCGCGTATCGTGTTTATTTATAAACTCGGTATTTTCCAGAAAAAGTCTAACATTATATTATTTCTAACCGAAAAATGAGCCTTACGCATATATAGGCGCCTCGGGGCGGGCCGATATGCTAGGCCTTGTTCCAAAAAGGACCAATTGGATCCGAGCTGACGTTAAAGTGTTTTACAAACCGATAGAATGTGACGGAGGAGGATTTACATTTTAAGATATTCATTGTCTGATCTAATTATTGCACTCTAGCAAATTACTATATCAGTCAATCAATCAATCAACCAATTCGATGAATCTTTAATACTTTACACATATGTACATTTTAGATTACTTTTAATTCCTATATAGATCTTATTCCCTATGAAATCTGCATACGGGGAGAGCCGTAATTAACTGTTCATTATGTGGTGCGCACACTTATTGTCTTAAATTTGAAGAGGTAAACTCGTCCAGAAACCCTATGTGTGTGACCACTGCAGATTTCCCTCGCATATCCACGTCATTTTTACAATAGTTCTTATATATTTCAATCGAATCATTCATTTCTATCTAGTATTTGCCTTGTCGCAAAAGTCAGTTTCCGGCCCTGGCTGGTTCCCGCACATGTGCACGGCTAGCGTCCCTTATAGTCGCCAAAAAGACGCCAAGAGGGCCATTCGTCTGCATTTAAACCCAGCCATTTCGGAGAAGGAACATCTAGCCATTGACTTTACTAATTTCTCACGGTGCAAAAGATCAATTTACTTAAAGCACCCAACTGATTTTTTTTATGCATTCGAGACACCCAGATGAACTAAATTTATGATAGTTCGAAGAAAGGAATTGTATGCGTGAAGTCCCTTTGTTCTTCCAGATTTCTATTGCGATATGCCTTAAAATATGTTTTAATTCGATATTCCGTATTGCTACAAATTTCTCCACTCTCCCCTACTTACTTCGTCTTTAACGCAAAGTAGCTAGAACATATTTTGTCAACCTTGAACCTACTGTTTATTATTCGCTTTAGATTCAAATATAACAAAATTTGATCTCAATGTAGGGTTTACCAATTCAAACGTATGACTTTGATGGGTTCATGCCTAAAATTTTTGTTTTGCAATCTGGCGTCGGACAGCTTTCAGACTGTCAGGATTAAAGTTCTAAACCGAATCAGTTTGTGTAGGTTCTACGAAAAACTGCTTAAGATGGTTTACACAACAACAAAAAAAACGTCTATGATAGAGTTCTACTTCAGAAATGGACGGAAAGTTGGATAGTGGACGTATTCTCTGAAATACTGTTACTTGGAGTTTCAAGAACAGTTTCCTGATGTTGCTGTGAATATCGACTACAATGTGATTTTCGCCACATTATTCAACTGTCCTGGCAAAGAGTGTGGAACAAATAAATGGAGGAGTTGAAAGAAAATGTGCGTCAAATTATATTATTACTATTAACTATTATTATTATCTGTGGGGAATTTGGCGACCTTCTTCTGTTGGTTTTTTGGTTGGTTGGATTAGGTCCAGGAATAAATAACAAACTATTCGATTTTTGCCAACGTTTCAGAGCTTTATTTCTCCTTCATCAGGGCTCAATCAATGTTGTTATTGTTGTCATGTAAGGTGGTAAATTACGAACATTGGCGGTACTATCTATATACATATATAGCAAATGTACAAAGATAAAAACAAAACACTATTTTCAGAACAACACACTTTAAAAAATACACTATAGTAATTTTTATTTGTGTTGTGTGTTTTAAAGTGTGTTGTCCTGAAAGTAGTGTTTTGTGTTTATCTTTGTACATTTGCTATATATGTATATAGATAGTACAGTAAGACAGTAAGGAGAAATAAAGCTCCGAAACGTTGGCAAAAAATCGAATAGTTTGTTATTTATTCCTGGACCTAATCCAACCAACCAAAAAACTAATTATTATTATATTCAATCAGCAATATATTTTCCGAAATCTTACATTCTGCTGCAGTTAATCTGATTTGTCTATAGTTTTCAACAGATAATTTATTTCCTTGTTTAACCTTTAGAGGACGGGAATTTGGGACTTATACCCTTCTAAGAAAATGCATAAAAATAGTATTGTAACACTTTTTACTCGGCAAAAGCGTTTATTGTTGAATTAATTTGATCACAACAATTATCAACTTAAAATCACAATAAAAATATCGCTACTAAATATCGCGGTCTAAATATCACCCGGTATATCACTTTGATTTTCACTGGACTACGTTCCAATTCAAACTGACTGCCTGGGGCTCGCCGTCGTGCTTATGTACACCATCCGAATTCTCCGGAACAATCCAGCTTTCCCCCGAATTGTCGAGAATCTGTAGTACTTTCTCGGACTTTACCTTGTTGGCCCAATTATATTGATTGTAATAATCTCGTATAGGCAACCAACAATACACCGACGCCTTGCAGGCAGAATATGTCACAGTATCTTATATCATAGATTGACCATGGGTAAAGTGTTGATTGTGGCTTGGACCGGTATACTGGATTTCCCGTACTCTAGGTTAAAAGTCGGGATGAGTGTTGTCTTTTCCCAGGCTCCTGGAAGTGTTGATGTTTGCACAGAGTTTTACATAATTATAGAAAGTGGCAAATATAAAGCAAATTAATATTTCTTTAGAACAGAGATAGTCTAAAAACGAAAAAGTCATTGTCATTCTGGAACATCTGTATCTTTTCCACAGAGATCTTTTTATACTCAATTTTCTTAAATACATATATTTCCGGTTATCTATGATTATTTGGAATTATGTTATAGGAATAACAGAGGAGAATTGCTGCTTCCACAGCTAACTTGAGGTCAAAGGACCCGCACAAAACAAATGGAAAGTGAATCCCGGTCGATTTGTCTAAAAATTGATTATATATGATAGTTCTCGACTTTCTGAACAAAAGTTCTCATGTACCAAAAAAAGATCCTATGATTAGGATTCAATATATATAAGGATGAAGGTTGATTATTTGGCTATATTACTGAATATGCCTAATGTATTTTGCAGATCATAAACTCGGAGAATTAGTAGTCTGCAAGACATCTTTCAATAAAAAAAGGTATAGACAGTAAAGTTGGTGAGAGGTGTTATATTGGCCATAACCATGAACCTTTATTTCAAATGTTGGCAGGTAAAAAAAAATCGTAGGTGGCTATGTATTTGGAGGGGATAAATGACTTTGTAGTCATTTTGTATCTTTGGTTTAAACCGGTTGAAAACGAAAAGGGTACGGGGGTATTAATTTTATCGTTTTAAGTGATACACTGTATGTGCCTATTTGATAGCTCACGGCTTGATTTGTTATCGACTCGAATTTATTTTTACCTTAACAAGTAAGTGATTTATACAGTTATATAACTCTAATATTGGATATCGTGTGGAGGAATGGACCACCTAAGGGCTAAGAATATATTTTGCCGAAAATTAAATAAAAAAAATCTATATACAGCGTGCCATTTTAACGACACCGTACGGATATACGGAAAAATAACGAGACACGTATTAATAAACATGAGGCGCGGGAGCCCTTCCGAGTAAGTCGTTAAAATTCTAACTGGGCCGTAGACAACTAAAATATTTAATTCGATGACATAGGTGTCGAGCGCTTCAGCCGAGCGCTGTCGCGGGGTTGGGGGCGACGATAGGGCGTTATATTAAAACTACACGAGCAGCCGACAGCATCCGCTGCGATAATAAAGCGACGCGAAACCGGCGCCTCCGCCACCCACGCGAACCCTCGAATTACGTATCGTGTGCGCGCTCTCGGCACGTTGAGTATGGTACACTGAGAAAAAGAATTCAGTGAAACAGATAAATACTCTGATACGTATATCCAGAGAAACTCACTTCAATAAAGCGAATAAAATGTGTCTTGATGCGATAAAGACTATTCATTGATTAAGCAAATAATAGTTTGTGTTAATACAGTTTTGTTTGGGTGTTAGAAGCATTCTCCTGTTTTAGGATGCTCTTTTAGCACATGTATCCTCTATAAGGGTCAGACTGTGTGCTAGTTTTGGAGTATTCCTCTAATGTTTCTTATATCGGATTTGTATCTATTTTTTATTTGTTCTTGGACCGTGGTTTTTGTTATCCCGTGGGCTGGTTCCAGGCCAATATATGGAGTTGCTGAACTCTCCTTACAAGTCCGTCAGTGTGTTTCTACGAATGCCACTGTGACCTGGAAACCACACTAGTCTTTAACCTTTTAAGGACGGGGATTTTTACGTTGAAATTGGACTTTTTTTTACACGATATTAGTACATAAAATCGAAGAATCTGTCACGTCAAGTGCCCGACAAAGTTGGTGGTCGAAATTTCGACCAGTCCCGTCTGGGACGGAAAGTCCCATGTTAAAAATTTTATTTGTGGAATTAACAGTGCATTCCTAAATAATTGGATGCGCTGAATATATGAAAAAGATAATAAAAAAATGTCCAGAAGACATCTCTGACCTTGAAAATTGCATTTCAAGGTTAAATCCGTTGTTTTCTGTCCGAAATGATATCTGTACGTTTTTTTATGCGTTGGATGCAGAAAAATAGTAACGTTTATTATGAGTAATTTGCAAGAAATATTTCAGTTTTTGCTCTCAGCATGACCCATGATCAACAGCGTGGATGTGGCGAAAATTTAATCCCTTTGGGGTGCTTGAGTTTTGTGAGTCCCCTTGCCTCTCACTTTGGGGTGCTCGATTACCGTGAGTATACCAATTTACATGTCGAAATACCGAATAAAAAATTCGACCTTGAAATCACTATTTCAAGGTCAAATATGCTACCTAAAATTGTTACACTATATTTTTTATATTCAAAACATAATATTATCCCCAAAATCACTCAAAAATATTATGATACTTGAGTGGTCGAAATATCGACCAGTCCCGTCCTTAAAAGGTTAATATACGGTTTGTCCGGAAAATACGTATAAAAGTGGAATAATAACTTTATTTTACAAGTATTCAGGTATTTCAATATGGTCCCCTTCAAAGTACTCCCCCTGAGACATGATGCATTTCTGCCAACGCCGTCTCCATTGTTGATAGGATCGCTGAAAGTCTTCAGTTGTGAGGGTCTTCAGTTGCCATGTCGTTGCTGCCTTGATGGCTTCCACATCCCCCAAGTGCCGCCCCCGAAGCACTATTTTGCATTTCTGGAACAGGAAGAAGTCGCAAAGGGCTAAATCGGGTGAATAAGGCGGGGGTTCTGTCACGGTGATCGAGCTTTGGGCCAAAAACTCACGCACAACGAGCGACGTGTGAGCGGGCGCATTGTCGTGATGAAGGATCCACCTGCCCCCTTGTGCCAAATCCGGTCGAACTCGGGCCACGCGAGCTCTGAGACGTCTCAAAACTTTAACGTCAAAATTTCCGTTCACTGTCTGGCCGGGAGGGACAAATTCCTGGTGAACAATGCCCCGAGAATCAAAGAAAACAATCAACATTGTCCTCACCTTGGACCTTAATTTTCGCGACTTTTTTGTTCTCGGGTCCCCTGCTTGCTTCCACTCCTTGCTTTGAGATTTGAGCTCCACATCGAAGTCGTAAAACCAAGATTCGTCTCCAGTGATGACCCGGTTGAGAAAGTCCTCCCCTTCCTCTGATTCCAACCAATTCTCACAGCGAGCAACCCCTCCTTGCTTTCTGTTCTGGAGTCAAAAGCTTCGGAACGATTTTCGCGCACAATTTTTTCATTTCAAGTTTTTCTGTCAGAATTTCGTGAACAATTGTTTTGGGGATTGACAGATCTTCAGCTATCATTCTAACTGTCAATCGACGGTCTTTAAGAACACAAGCCCGAATTCGTTCAACATTTCCTTCAGAACTCGATGTGGAGGGGCGTCCTGGGCGAGGGTCATCTTTCACCTCTTCTCGGCCCTCCCGGAACCTTCTTAACCACTTGTTTACGGTTGGTTCCTTCCAGAGAATTCTCTCGGTAAACTTGTTGCAAACACTCAAAAATCTCACAGCCATTATTGCCTAGCTTTGCGAGAAACTTGATGTTGATGCGCTGTTCCTCAATTGCGCTGTTCCAGTAAACTCCTACTTACTCGTAGAGCGCTCTGGCTCGAACTGAGCGTTGAGGGGACTGCATAGAGCGGGGGAACCACCGGGCCGCCCCTCCACAACGCCTTGACAAGCCGCCCCGATTTTTTATACGTATTTTCCGGACAAACCTCAGTGCGATCTGCCAGTTCTGTGAATGCATCCTGACATTCTAATACCAGTCTAGAGGTTACCTTGCAACTGCTCAGAGCTGCAAGGGCTGCCTGGCTATCAGGTAGTATGTTTATCCTGTTTGTCCTTTGGTTGTTTATCCTTGAACATTGCGTTATCCGTCTGAAAAATAACGAGGTGTGTTTTCCAAGTGAAAAATTCATTGTGAGTTCACAGGTGAGATTTTGTGTGACAGTGAGACGATAAACTGGGACACCCTGTATATGTTGACGTGATGATTTACAAACATACTTATGTGAAAGTGTCTGGAAAAACGTAAATATACGCTGCATATCTCCAAAGGTGGATTTGATTTATCATAACCCGGCCTCGTGAATAGAAACCGTTGAAAAATGTACAAACGTCTGAATTTTACATGTCCGAGACATCGTTAGAATGTTAAGCGTTTGCGTCGGCTTGCGGTAAAGGGAATTGTGTGATGTGTTTATTAACCTTGAGTGTCGTTATTTTGAAGGAATTTCCTCTATGCATATTTTAAATATTCATACCCGTGTACTGTATAGAGGAGTTTCTTTACGGCCGTCCTAATTATGAAAGTTTCGATGTGTTTCGCAACGTCGCAAGGACAGCGGTGGTTCGTCCATTGGTTCGAATACGCAGTCAACACCCACCCAAATTATATACAAAAACAAAAAAACGCTAACATATCCATAACAAAAATATAAATATAATTAGGTATTGTTAGAAATAATAAGCTCTGTTTCTACAACGCTTTGCATATTTTTTATCATTGTTAATCTCTAGTCGGTGCAATATTGAAACTGAGCGCAAGTGGTGTCGGCGAACTGGTAAATCAACTTTAGCACAGTCGCGTGCGCTGCCCGGGCCGCATATTTGTAAACCACAGACGTATCCTCCATTGGGCATATTTTAATACGTCTGCTATATATCAGTATAATAATAGGATACCTATAGTGTCCTAGGTCCTATATTAACTACGAATGAATGAAAAAATATAGAGGGTCATTCAAGCAATTAAATTAATTGGCAAATTAGTAGATATTTATACACCAAGTGAGTTAAATTAATATTTATTCACGAGAAGAGTTTTTAGGTCTAATTTCTTCTAGTCAATAAACATAATTTAACTCAAGAAGCGTAGGTATACAATATTTTATTCAATTGTGACCTTTCGTACATCAAAACAGATATTTTTAAAATTCAGTTTTGCCATTACTATTTTTGACAAAGCGGTTAACTAATCGGTCTGTATAATTTATATTGACACTGGTTATTAAGGATTGCTAGGGTAGATACATTAAATGTTTGTAATTGAATCTAAAACTAAATATTGGTGTCAAGTTTTCTTACGTTTAAAATTTTATAAAAGTGCTGAGAAAAGTCGAAATATCAGATTTCTCAGGAGTTCAGACTGTTGACAGTGACATACATTAGGCTAACCAGTGAAAAAATTAATTTACTAATGACAAAAACTGCATTTGTTACTCTTATTATGGAATTAATGTCATATTAATATGTGAAAATTGTATAAAAAAATTAAACTATTTAAATTTAAACTAAACTATTTTACTTTGTTTGCTACATAGAAAAATCATATAAAGAATATAGTCTTAGATGATATTTACTGTTAGTTTATAGTACTTTAACACTAGACAAATTAAGGGCAAAAAAAAATCGCAAATTTTTAGGTGATTTTCAAAGAAGCGTAACCTGGGGAAAATGGTCGTAGGGAAAAGAAAAAAAAAAGGAAATCGAAGTTCCAAGTTTCTAATTTTTGGATCTTGTGTTATTTTTTTAGCATAGTCAGTTTTTGAGTAATCATAAGAAAAACATCAAAAACATTGTTTTCGAAATTTTTGCTAGTCTTTTAAAATGTATACGGACCTCAATAATTTTTTTCCGATATGTTCATCATAAAGATCTTTTAGATAATTTAATTTTCTTTAATTTGCCCTGTTAATGAGCCCTGTACGATGATTTTTCGCTGAGTTATCACCTTTCAAAGGAAAAATGTCATTGTTGACTGATAATTAATTACTCGGGAAATAATGAACGTACAGAAAATTCAAGTAGGGTTTTGAAAACTGCAAAGTATCCTTTACAAGTATTAGTAATTGTTTTTTTTTAATCGAAACGAAATTGTTGATTGAAAAATAGGTAAAAAATTGCATAATTAGGGATATTTTCATAACTTGGCATAACTTTGCAAATAATGGATAGACGGAAAAGTTGCAGTCAATATCTAAGGATAGTGACCGCAACTTTTCAACCGCAAAGTACACCAAAGAGAGTTTCAAAGCTTTTTCTTTCATAGTTCGGAACGATTGAACTTGTCGTTTGTGCTAAAAATCAATGTTATGATCGATTTTTCACCTCGTCATGCAAATATCCCTAAATATGCAATTTTTTCTTTTTCAATCAACAATTTCGTATCGAAAAAAAAAAAAAAATCAGGCAAAACCAATCACTTATATTTGTACAGGATACTTTGCAGTTTTCCAAACCCTACTTGAATTTTCTGTACGTTCATTATTTCCCGAGCAATTAATTACACAGCACCACAAAAAAAAGTGAAATGTACCTCTTACCAAACTTGGTGAATTATATGTTTTTGGGGTCGCTGAATCCGAATCCGAAGCCCGTTTTGCCCCACATTATCACAATTTTTTTAATCCTCAATAAGCTGGGGGAAATGAAAAAATGGGAAAAAATACTCTAGAACCCAATCAAACCTTATAACTAAAGCCGGTAGATCCGGCGGCGGGCATACAGTTTTCACACATCGTAAATAACAGGGTAAATTTAACACATCTCTTTGAGTGAATTATTTGATTTATAATTGTAGTGTTATTATAAATTGCAACACTGTTTCAATTTATAAAGATATGTGTTAAAACTACCCTGTTATTTACGTATAGGTGTGTGAAAACTTTATGCTCGCCGTCCGGATCTGCCGGCCTTACTAATAACCCAATATTTCAATACCTTCATATCTCTAATCCCATAGCCCTCACATATACAATAAGCCCCAAAGGCGCTAATTAACCATATAACCTCAATCCAAAGTTGTGCAGTCATCTAAAACGGGTATTTTATCCATAAATTGCCAAAAAATGGTCGAAAAATCGATTCATAAATGGTCGAAAAATGGAAGATTTCTACCAAGGCAAACTGCAGGCCAGGCTCCTAATAACCCAATGGCCCCGTTTTATAAAAACTCAAGATCCAAAAACTATAAACTTAGAGCTTCAATTTCCTTTTTTTGTTCTTTTTCCCTACGACCATAAGACCCCAAGTTACAGCTTTTTGAAAATCATACAAAAATTTGGTATTTTTTTTGTATCCCTTAATTTCTGCGCCTAGTGTAAAAGCATGAAACAAAAGTTGTCCATTTGAAGATATCTGTTTCAGTTCCAATTCAATAAATTCTTGACTTCTTGTTAGTTATGTTATATTTTAGTCGTCTCACTGTTCGTCGTCTAACTGTTTACCAAAGTTATATTATAATTTTAAAGATTTTATCTCATCTTCAGGTGAGTTTGGGGATCCAAATTAAAAAAAAAACTAATAATATAAAACCAATAGCATCACTGAAAAAAATCACCCCGTACAAATCAAGTTGTCACTTTTAGACAACCTCATTACGAGCTCGTAAATTAACAAAACCAGTCAAACACAATGTGTTCACATTTTCAAAAGCGCCATTACGTTAGCTTATTGTTACTACTTTTTACATCCCCATTCACCATAGTTAATGGACGGACATAAATTTTACCATTACCAGGGAGATTTATTTTAGTCATTAAACGCGATACATCAAGGTCTCGTAGATAACAACTGGAAGTATAAAAATAATTTACGTCAGCAGGTGAATGGTAACGGTATTTCGAAAAATAGAACGATGTAGAGAGCATTTATTATATAATATACATATGAACCACTCTTATGGACAGAAACAAGCTTCATCGTTTTAGTGTCACAAGTGTGGATAGATGGCGATACCATTCACTTATATTAAATTACTTCGATATTTTAGAGACAAACTACAACTTCACAGATATTTTTATGCGAGATTTACTTTTTTTGCGGATTGTTTTACTTTGAACTTTAAATATTGATTTTTGATGCCAAAGTCAACGGCGATAGAAAATTTAAGTTTTGTGTTTAAAAAGCACATGGATTATTCTGTGTTACAAAAACTAAGTGGAAATAAATAATTCTGTACAGTTTTTTCTGTTTCATACATACGATTGACAATACAATAAGGGACTAAAAGGAATGTTCTACGACAGTGTTCCGCGGAAATCTAGATAAGAAACTCAACTACTAATTTGTAATTTAGTAGAAAATAAATAATATCTATTAAAATTATAAGTATATGAGTTACTTTGGTTATTATTATTTGCTTATTTGTTATAAACATGTAAGTAATATAATCGTGTTCATTTGATTAAGAGTATGTTTTTATAATTTTGTTTGGTTTAAGTTTCATTCATTAGTTTTTGTCATGTTTTGATTGGTTGGATTAGGTAGGTTAGGTTATATGTATTTCTTATTTACATGCCTAATTTATGCTTTAGGTATAACATCCTTTATTTATTTAACTGAAAAAGTGCATTAGATATGTTCTTTAAGGGACACTGTATCTATTTACTTATTGCGGCACACTGCTGCTGAATATCCTTTATTAGTTCAAGAAGAGCAGCTATTGTAAGTTATTTTTGTCCTTGGTCCATACTCTATGTCGAAGTCAAATTCTTGCTTGGTGAGCTACCATCTGCCAATGCGTGAAATTGGATATGTATTTATTAAAGTTTACAGTGTGTAACTATTTTAAAATGAACAACGGCAAGTATTACCAGTTCCTACAAACGGTATACTTGCACTCCTTTGTTGTTTTGAGCTATCTTCGGCCATTCTACAGAAATCAGGTTTTGTGTTGGCTCCAAAGTAAAAATGTTTTGAAACAAATACATATGTAATAGGGAATGGAGACTGCGGTAAAGTGATTATATTTTGACCCAAGTGTTCACCGAAATTCCTCATGTTGTGTTAATCAAAGCCACAGATATATGTATGTATCTGCCGTACAATTATATTTTTTTTCATTACATTCAAACAATCTCTAAAAACCCACAGTAACACCCCACCTGAATAATATGGGTACATTTAGGTATTTTTTTTAGGTACATATCTGCTTTGAACAAGTCATAACCTCTTATTTATTTATCTGCATGAGTTACAAAAAATATTGAGTGCTAAGTGGTTAAATTTTGATTGGTATAATAATTTTTATTAATTAAAAATATAATGTAAATTTTAAATAAAAGTAGTTATTGTTGTTAATATAATGAGTACAATGACATGACTACATAATGGCTAAGGTAAGCACAATAGTTTATGCATTAATAGAAAATAAAAAAAAATTTTTTGAATTATGATATTTATGATTGAATCCTTAGATCTTGAGATCTTTTCCTTATATTTTGTTCTGATCAGTGCAATGTAGAAGCTCTTGTCTTTAACGTTGATTGGACGACTTTGTCCTTCAGATTGAAATGCACCAATAAGTGTACTGGATTCATGGAAATTCGTGTCAACAAAGTTAATAGCAAAAGAATGGACCAACTGATTAGTTTTAATATTATCTTTGTCTAAAGCTATAAAAGAGAAAATGATAGAGATATGAACGAGCATCACAGAAATATTTTTCATAACTATCGCCATCTCGTATAGTAGATGGTTCCTTTGTAAGAGAACCATCTGCTACGTGACTAACTTCTGTCTGTTCGAAGCGCTACCTTGCGTTGACGACGATTATCACTTAACGCCATCTACATTTGGACGACGGCTGTCAGTCGCATTTTTTACTATGGAGGTGGT
>JAPWTK010001203.1:0-74275 GCA_029963805.1 Aromia moschata
AAAGAATAAAACGCTCTGTTAGTTACTCCATGTAAGTGTAACAAGAAAAGAAAATGATTGTGGGTCAAATAGACCCAAACAGGACAGCAGGGTTAAAAAGTAGTGCAGGAGCTATGTAGCGGCAAGTGTTATAATTTCACGACTGCTTTACAACTCGAATTTTGTACTATACTTTTAATAAGTATAAATAAAAAAGAGTGAGCTAAATATTTGTTCTTATATACCGTGTGTGTAAAGCCGACATCGGCCAGTTATGAAAAAGGACGAACAGAAGTGAAACGACAGATAAGAAACAACTGCACATGCATCAAGGTAGTGTAAGGGAATAAGATGGGCCCTCCCACAACCTGCACTGGTCGTTAAAAAGAGAAGTGTGGCATTTGTCATTTTTCACAACTGGCCGATGTTGGTTTTACACAAACTGTATACATGTATAAGTAGAACAGATCTTTTAATAATTAAATTATGTAGTGTAACCTGGGGTTTCTGTCTTTATTAATTTTGTATAAAAAATATTGCAAATAAGAAATTAATTAAGTTTTTTTTTTTATATTCAATCAAATGTGGTGTAGGGTGTAATATGGTTCTCTATAATATGTACAGCAGATAAAGACCATGCACGCATTTTGGTCTTGCTGAATATTTGATCGTAGTCTAGTGAAGTCTTAAGTCGATGATTATTTTATTTAATTAATTGAATGAACACATAAAACAACAGTATTCAGTATATGGACAAATAAGTTAGTATTTTAACCAGTATGAGTATAACCATTTTAATTTAATGAAGGTTAATTATAGACATCGTGATAAATCTATAACATTGATAAATATATGACATTGTGATAATTTTTTGTTAAATGTTACTAGTTTTATTTTCTATCTATTTATTTATTTCAGGAAGTAAATGAGGCTGTTATGAAAGAATACTTACAAAGGGTTTATAATAGCATACTATCACATCCAGATATAATGGCATTAGGAGAAGGTATTGCTCAATTATTAGTACACCAAGCCCAAAGTATAGTTTTAATGCATAGGTAAGGTCTAATTTTAACATTATAAATGTACCTATGTGTATAGAGTAAGTTTTGTAATTATTATTCTTATTGTTTGTTAACATGTTGATAGACAAGGGGTAATATGTGACAGTTTACCCAATGTGTTAGTAACATTTAACTATACTTTATTGTATAATACTAAAAAAATATTGTGTTTAAAATTATTAGCCCAAAACACTTACAATTCATTTGTTATACAGGGTGCTTCGAATTAAAATACAGAAAATGTAATTGCTCATTCTACACATAAAATAAAAATAATGCAATAGTGTCATACAAACTGTGTGCCAAAAATGCACCCTAAGGTGCTTTTTTTTACATACCCACCTCGCCCTCCCCTTAAAAGTAATGCTAATTTTTTTCTAGATCTTACTGATAATTGATACAATAAAAGAGGAACTTTAATTTAAACATCAAATGATTTCATGTCATGAAAATAGTAAACAAACAAAAAAGTTACAAAACAGTTTACGTCCCATCGCCCATTGCACCCTGACTGGTTGCTATTAAAACCGCTTTAAAGTTATTTATTAAAAACCTATTTTTGAGCCCCACTTTTAAGGGGGGCATAGCTTCCTTAAGGTGCATTATTGACATAGTTTGTATGACATTTTTGATATATTTTTTGTGTCTAGAATGATCTATTAAATTTTCTGTATTTAAATTCAGATCATCCTGTATATGATTATATGTCAAGTACTGGTTATAGGTCAATTTATACCAGTCATCAACCTATTTTATACTGGGTGACTCTCAAAAAGTGGCTCACCCCCATGACTGTTGTTTTCAGAGATAAAGTAAAGAATTATTAGAATTGGATGTAAAATTAAATTGTCTCCAAATGCCAGATGTACAAGTTGGAACCTACATCATAATTAAAAATGGGGAAAAACTGGGAAAAATGGCTGGAATCATCTTTTGGAATGGAATGTTTTAAAAAAAATATTTACCCTTTAATTAATGAGATTCTGAGAGAACACAGGAATACATTTAAATGAGCAAATCCATTTACAAATATGCTCCAGAGAAATAATCCTTAGTTATTGGCATGCAACGTTTACTTATACAGTAAGCAACGAAAGTCATCATACACCCACTTTTTGAAGTTTGCTTAAATTCTGATAATTTTTGTATTACAGCATTGATTTTTTTTGCTTCTGACAGAATTATAGCGTGTGATATTCTGCGTCTAATAAGCTGAAGTTGAAGGCAGTATGTCGATTGTGTGAAAAGATATCGCTAAAAAAGTAAAATTTCAATGTTTTCAAAGAAACGTAAATAACTTCGAAAATAGTAAATCCCTTTCGAAGTTGTTGGACTCGTATTAAAGGGAAATCTTCAGTGTATCTATCTGACTAACTGAGTCATTTTGAAAAAAAATTTCCTAGACATGAACAAAATCTAAAATTGAACCAAAAATATCACGAAAATTCAAAGTTCTACCATCCTTAGTATCGTTTTCGTAAAAATCACTGTTCCTGAAATTTTAATAAAACACAGAGATCTAGAGGGATATTAATCCCAAATTGTTGTTGGAGTAATGTGTGGCGACAGGGCTTTTTTGAATTTTCGTGATATTTTTGGTTCAACTTTAGATTTTGTTCATGTCTAGGAAAAATTTTTTTCAAAATGACTCAGTTAGTCAAATAGATACACTGAAGATTTCCCTTTAATACGAGTCCAACAACTTCGAAAGGGATTTACTATTTTCGAAGTTATTTACGTTTCTTTGAAAACATTGAAATTTTACTTTTTTAGCGATATCTTTTCACACAATCGACATACCGCCTTCAACTTCGGCTTATTAGACGCAGAACATTACAAGCTATAATCCTGTCAGAAGCAAAAAAAAATCAACGCTGTAATACAAAAATTATCAGAATTTAAGCAAACTTCAAAAAGTGGGTGTGTGATGACTTTCGTTGCTTACTGTAGAAAATAATGTTTGTTCAAAAACCGACGAAGATGTTAGTGGACATAAAATGACATAATTTTGAAATATATGTCTCTGTGAGACATCTGCTAATATCATGTTTTTACATATCTCCAGTTTTTTATAAACCCACTAAAACTTTTACCTAGATATTAGGAATATCTGTCTAATCTATAAGAGTGTTTACAATATATCAACTATGCTAGAGAAAAAAGAAATTTTATAGTTAATGTTTTCTACTCTTAATAATTTTTCCTTAAGGTTAATACATTGGTTGTATAAACTACCAACTGCCATTTAATGTGGAGTCCTTTGTAACATTGTTAAATGGATTAGAAAGTGTCTCGATCTGTTTTAATATCTTTTTAATCTCTTACTCATTGTTTTTATATATTTTAGAATATTGTTATGTTAATTGCAGAGCTGTTGAAAATGTACAACATCGATTACATAAATCTCAGGAAGAAGTTAAAGACAGACTTTGTAATATCCATCCAGTTTTATCTAGAATAGGTCCTTGGTTAAGATCTAGGCTAAGAACGGCTGAATATAAATTCAGTCAAGAGAATCAGTGGAGTGCACATGAAGAAGCATTAGCGTTATGTAATTCTCAAAAATTATATCAGACAGTTTATTTTTTGAATAGAGACCTCGCTTTTATGAAAGATAGAGAACCTGCGTTATTAAGAGAATTAAGGAAAGATAAAACGCCCACAAGAAGTTTCCTGTGGCCAACCCAGATATGGCTACCTACGAATTGGATTGTCAGGCGAAATTTTCAAGGTGATTCAGAAATAGTGTCTACAGTATTGAGTAATCAAGCCACCAGCATTACAACTCCTCGATCAGATCCTAGTCAACCAGTAAGTTACTTCCAAGCTATATATTCTTTTTAATTAAAACACCAGCATTTTTAAAATGCCTAAAAGATTTACAGTGCAATCCCTCTACACAATGCTTATGGTGATCTTAACAGATAAGAAAACAGTGAGTAAATCAGTTTTGATGGGGTAAACAGAATTCCAACGAGCTGCAACAGAGTCGGACTCAGGTCACCATTATTAGAAAACAATACTTAACAGAAAATACATCATAATACAATGAATGAATACTCGAATAAAGTAGAATCCACTAGTCTAAGCCACTAACCAATAAGATTAATCATAATGCCTAAAAAAGCAATATATTCTGTCTTAGTTTACATGTCTTCTCACTTCTACTGACTTTGTTACTGTCTGTTAAAAGATCACCATTTTCATACTGTATAATATAATGAACTTGCTTCTTACTCTAGTGTAAGCAATTGTGTTGTAAATATTTTGGTAGGTGGTCAAGTTACTGGTAATCCTCCGAAGAACATTTTTCTCAAAAGGTCGTTTTGTTGTGTTTTTGTAATTAAATTAAGGGGGATCATCCAAGGGCGTAGCCAGTTTTTTTCTTTTGGGGGGGGCGCTCGGCGCCCAATGCAGGAAACAAAAAAGCCAAAAAAAAAGGTCAGTAGAGGCAATGGCCAATAAAACAAAAAAGCCAAAGAAAAAAAATTCAACTCGCATTCCCCCGAGTATTTTGGTTTTTACTTCACCTGGGGGGGTCGCCCCCCCCCCTGGTTACGCCCTTGTATCAACCTTTCTCTGTCATTAGATCATTTACATTATTTTAAGAATTTACACATAATACTTGGAATAACAATAATTTCTATTCTGCAGTGACAGTTGTAGAGCTGGAGACAGGAGTGGAGGAAGAAAATAAGCAAGTGGCCAACCAAGAAAATGTACTCCCAAAAAACGAGTTAGTAGAAAACATCTGTCAAATTGTGGAAAATATACCTAGAACTCCTATTCGTGTTGTTTCATTTGATACTTCAGGTAATTACCTGAAGTATCTGCTGGCACTTGCGATACTGTTTTAAGAAGACCTGCACTTCTTCCCATACCACTTAGTTTCTCATCAAGAACTTCTAGAAGTCGATAGGTGACATAGGGCGGCATTTTGCGTGTAGAATTTAAACAATATTAGTGAAGAAAGCTCTAATATTTTTTTTTGTGATGAAGCCTGGTTTCACGTGATGAGTATGTGAACTCTAAGAATATGAAAATATAAAAAATGAGAATGTGGAGTTCAGTGAAGCCAGAAAATTTTTGAAAATTGGTATTTGATGTGTTATTGGTAAAATAAGTAAGCTTGAGGATGTAGAACTACAACAAGAGTAATTTCAACAAGATGGCACTAGAGCTGAAACTGTGAACATTTTCGGGGAATTTTTTCAAGATATATTAGTTAGCTTAAATGGCTACCATGAATTTCCACCAAGATCATGCGATATTACTCCACGTGACTTTTTTTATGGCCTCATCTAAAGATGAGGCCATAAATGTTGTGTTTTTTAAAAACACAATTTTTCAAATTAATATTCATTAATTAATGCATCTCCAAGCTAAGATAACAGACAAAATTATTGAAATAAATGATCATGCTCATATCTTACAAAATGTTATCAATTTGATCAGAAATATATGCCAGATTTGTTTGGACCAAGATGGTAGACATATTCAGCAAAAGCTTTAAATTGTTTTTATAAATCAAGTTTTAATAAAATCTCGCTCATTTCTCAATTTGTATAAATGTTAACAAAGGCATTCTAAATATTTGACCCTTACAACATTGAGTGTGAAAGATAATTAAATATAATATATTCATTATTTCATGTTAAGAATATGCAATAAACATTTATGTTACCCGTTACGTTCTCATCAGAGTGGCCGTCTTTGACTTTGGCGGTTTTTTTTTTTTTTGGAAAGCGTGACACAACACCAGATTACTTCTAAACTAGTGTGATTGCTTAATGGGTGCATATAGGAGATCTTAGGACAGTTAGGATGTTATATCAATGGAACACTGGCTTAGATGTCAAAACAGAAAGGACAAAAAAGCATAGAAAATCAGCCAGAGATGGCACTTTGAAAGCTGTATTGGTGAGAGATTTGGAGGCTTGGCAAAACCGTGCATAAAAACCCATTTAAAAATAGATAAATAACAAGTCACTGGAAAGATGGATAAACTCTCCAGGGCAAGGGCAGATGAATCTGCTAGATAAACAGATATTAGTCTAATTGACTGAATGCAAAATTCTTTCGATGGAATTATAGAACTAAAGAAGTTTTAACTCAAATGCTTGAATACAATTCAAATAATGCGAGACATATTGTTGTAAATAATGCGAGACCAAAGAGACATTATCAGGGCTATGAGTTTTACAAAGGCTCCTGATCTTTGATATTAATAAATGTGGAATATATTGAAAAAAATCCAACTTAGTCCAGAACTGTTGCATTGAAAATTGTAAACCAGTAAATGTAAAAAACGAATTATTTATTTACATAAACATGGCATGTTTGTAACTTGTGCCTGCAATTTGATGCAGCAACTCCTTGCTACCATATTTTAGTTTATGATATTTTTGAATTTACACTATCCAATTTCTTGCATGACAGCGAAAAAAATACTGTGTACTGTAAGAAATTGTATAGTTGTAACAACTAGTACAATTGTACTAGTACAATTGTATAGTAAAAATTGTATAGAAAGTTGACTAATTAGTAGAAGGTTGATCTTTCTACTCTCGCAAGCTCAGAAGGATTTTATTAAATCGCTGTAAATGCATTTTCAATAAATATTAACAAAAATCTTTAAACCCATCATACATGTAAATTGTGCCCCCTGCTTAGTATGTTATTAATACTGTTTATTATTTGGTAATTGAAAACAAATAATAATAGTCACTGCTCCTAGTTATGGTTCTTGTATAGTTAACATTGGTCACATTCATCACATAGAACAATCTGAGAGATCAGTGATCATAAGGTATCAAATAATAATATATAAACTACACATTGTTGATCAATTAACAACATATCGTAAATTTTCTTTGCTACATAATATCTCAGCTGATAAGTGAGCGATTACTCAAAATTATGGCATTCAAATGTTATAATCACTGATCACTCAATGGTCGCTGTCTGTGATAAACATGACTATTACTTATTTAAATACTACAAAAAGGCAATTATACAGTTTATTATAAATAATGTCTAAATATGAACTAAAAAATCCGTATATTTTATTTTTTAAAAACGTGTTTTTAAGTATTTATTTTATTATCTTGCAGGGTGCAAGATAATAAATAACATTGCCTCATCAAGCATGTTTTTAATTGTAATTTCTTTTTAGGTGTTTTTAGTTGAAAAAGAAATAGTTAGAACTACAACAACGCGATGGCCGCTGTGGCGAATTTTTAATTATTTTCACCGAACTTGGTGTTGGACTTGGAATGCAATGTTCTTTTTTGGTATTGTGTTGCCATGGTGTGCCCAGTAGGACTTAGGGCGTTGTTTTGTCTAGAACCATTTATGCCTGATCTAGAATTATCTCAAGTTAATGGAACTTTATTTCCACGTAAGAGCAGCTCAACATCAACATTAATATCGCGCTTATTAAACCTTTGGCGACATATATCGAAGTCAAGAACTCATTTTGAAACAAAACCCGATACTGGTTTTATTGGAAAAGGCTTCACAAGACATATTAACAGAATTTGGAACTATTTTGTAAAAAGGGATGTTCGGTACCATTGGCTTGGTTATTATTTTCCCTTCAGTTTGCCTTGCAGTTATTATATCCAGTATAATTATAGCTATAACAACTGTCATCTGGATGCCTATACTGACTTTAGCCCTACAGGTTACTAATGCCCTTATATACGATTTGGACAGTCCTAACCAGAGAAGAAATCGGTTCTTTGTTATTTTTGAAGCCTTGGTATGGAATATAGCTTTACAAGGTTTATTACAACCATTAGTCGCTTTATTTGTTGCAGTGATTGTTTGTCCATTAATATCAATGGTTATTTTAGCAGGTAAGATTTACACTTAACACTAACTTGTTAATGTTTTTTACAATCGATATAAATAAAGCCGGTAGATCCGGCGGCGGGCCATAACTATACGCATCATACTACTTACTACTTGTATGTGCAAAAACAAAATTCCTGAAAACAATAAACTGTTGCAATTTAGAAAGAGATGTGTTTTACTCTATATATAGTGTGTCCAGAATTGGTGATAGATGTATTGCTATCTTGGAAACAGGTGGCAAATGACACAATAGTATTATATTATACTGCCCCATAATTTTCTAATTCACACTTGAACACTTTTAACCACTTAACAGTTTTTTGCACTAAATGCCTGTTTCGCGAACCATGTTGGCATCATCAGGAGATGATTAAAACTGAAGAAGACTGAGAAATTCGCCATTATTTTAGATGAGCATCACTGAAAACCCTCATACAAATTTTTAGCCCCATATTAATTGTAGTTCTCCCAAAATATTTCTTAGGCCACTTATCGTGAAGCACTCTATATATATACAGTCTATATATAACAATCACTCTATATATTAGTATTATTTTTTTACTTTCAGGAGGAATAAGTAGGTACTGGCTGCGCCTCTTTTGGGATGCCCTCATATTCCACACTATTATAAAAAAGCGAGGCCGTGTTCCTGCCAGTGACAGCTTTGCAGTAAAAAAGAATTGCTGGTCCAGGCCTCACTTCTGATTACTACTTCCAGATTAGCCCAGAACAAGCACTGGCTGCTTTTGAAGCAAAAATGGAATGGGATGAATTGGCTGCTTATCAAGCTGTCACGGAAAGTACAATTGTTCAACCTCAAAAAGATTTTAGTCATTTTGTGGAGGCTTGTTTTGGAAGTTTCTCAGCGCAGTTGGCGAAAAACGGGCCCTATAAAAATTTAGAGAAAGAAGCCCAAGATTTGGTTAATGTCTTACATGAGAAACTTGAAAGACGAAGAAGAGATTTGCAAACAGGTCTTAGTGTTTCCATCAAAAGCAAAATTAAACTGTCCACGCCAGAATTAAAGGTAATATGTATTTTTAATTATTCTTTTTGTCTGTTCAAACAAGATCATGGAGTTTGACCTTGCACTATTCAATTAAAATTATTTAAATTAGGTTTTTATAAAAAGCAATGTACTTGTAAATAAATATCATATATAAATATCTAATTAGTTGAAGTCTTTTTTTCTTGGAGTGGGTACTGGAACCTACGGCGTAGAAACAAAAACCTGGACGTTTTCCACGAAACACCGAACTCGCCCTTTTCTCGACGCGTTTCACCAACTTGTTGGTGAGAAAACTATAGTAGTTCAGTGTTTCGTGGAAACCATCCAGTTTGTTATTTTTTTGAAGTCTTTTTTTACAAATAACAGCAACAAAAAAAAATACAAGTATAATTTTATAGATTAATAGGGTGACATCTAAAATATTTTTTCTAGAATGTGGGGGTCACGGATCTTATTTGAACATTAAAATACCTCAATTTTGTAATACTAAAACATGTATCTATTTTCTTTCAAAGGTTATTGAGTGTACCCTAATTTTTGATGAATTAGGTAAAACTGGGCTAGACCCGTTGGTACATTAGCATTTTTACGCGAGTAACAATTTGTAACAGTTTTTAAAATGTAATTTTTATAATTAACCTTTTTGTTATTGCAACAACCTGTAACTGAAGAGATCAAAGGGGAATACTGAAGTGAGGAGTATATGGAATCAAAATCTAATAACATCTTACAACCTGTTAACCACGGAGGTTTACTGTAGCTGGTATTTGTTTGTGTGTATGAATGCATTAGCAAGTTGGGAACCTGCATATTTGTCTTATATTTATGAAATTTATGGCACATAAAAGTTACTATTTTTATAGTGTCCATACCAGTGGCGGTTGGTGATATTTCAGTTAGCCATATCTTGAAAACGACGCATGGGACCCACTTCCCGTTTTAGGTGATGGCTATACACCTCTTACAGAAAGGATCTATAGTGAAAAAACCGTCAACAAAGTTTGCGAAACAATTTTCAAAAAACCTGGAGCACTCCCTGGGATCTCAGTAACGCTCTGTGTAATATTTGCAGTAAAATTTTTTTCATAATCTAGAAACAAATATAAGGAGAGGTTTTTCGATTTGTTACAAAATTTTTTTTTTTTTTTTCAAAAAGTTATGACCATTTTAATTTTAATTTTATAGGAACATTTTGTTTCCCAAAATTAAAATGACCATAACTTTTTGAAAAAAAAAATATTTTGTAATAAATCGAAAAACCCCTCCTTATATTTGTTTCTAGATTATGAAAAAAAAATGTACTGCAAATATTTCACAGATCGTTACTGAGATCCCAGGGAGTGCTCCAGGTTTTTTGAAATTTTTTTTGCAAACTTTGTTGACGGTTTTTTCACTATAAATCCTTTCTGTAAGAGATATATAGTCATCACTTAAAAAGTGAAGTGGGTCCCATGCGTCGTTTTCAAGATATGGCTAACTGAAAGATCACCAACCGCCACTGGTCCATACTAAAATAAAAGAAAACTTGGAAATTCGTGTACATAGTACATAAATAGTTTTTCTTACCATAGATTATACCTACCATGAATACTTTTATGAATAGTTATGCATACATTAATAGAAATGACCCTCAACAAAGTAGAATTATGTTGCCATTTAAAGATTGACTATTTTTTATACAATCTTTTCGTTTTGATGAGGACCTAACTGTTATCGACAGTTAATGACAAACACAGCAATCAGACAAAGAAAGAACAATTGGCATTTTACCTGGAGGCGGAATCTAATTTTCAAATATTCAATATGGCCGTACAAATCACACAAATTACATTGCAGGGATACAAAATTTTGTTATTTTTTTTTAAATGTACATTTCTGAAGCAGAAATTTGAAAAATATATAGAAGGAAAAAAATCGCGAGTGCTGGTCACATTGGACAATGTGGCAAGATCGGTACTGACGATAATGACAGTTGCAAAAATGAGGTTAAGTTTGTCGCTTTGTGTACAAACATCGAATTTAAAAGATAAACGTTTGCACATGCAAAGCGGGCCTTAATATTCAGTAATAGAAAGAATCACAGATTATGCTCCAAAATAAACAAAATAACTTCCAATATACTTACCAGGTAAATAATAGTCATCCTCTTTAGCCTGCTTGCCCCTGGATTTTTTCATAGGAATTCAAAATTTTTTTTTTAAATCGTACACAAATTTCACATGCAATAGGCGTATAGAACGGAAAATTGTCTCGGCCGGACGAAAACGTCCCATCCTGGCGGCGAGCAGGATAAAATGTCGAGAGAAAATTTTATAGTGGGTTAAAGGGTTTTTTAACCTTTGTTACTTTTTGCCAGGCATACCGTAAATCCACTTTCTCAACATTATCAAAATGATTTATTATATTCACTTTCTGCTTGCCACATTGAGGGAATGAATGAAAGTGTAAATCGACGTTTTCATTCGATTTCACACCACAATTTGGTACGCACAATAGTCCTATGCTTTTTCTTTGACTTTTCAATGTAATTTGTTACTTCCATTGTTGTAAACAATAAATATTTACAAAAATATCTATGTGTGTTTTGCTATGGGGACTGTGTGATTTGATTAGTTCCCTGAACTGGTCACCAGAAGGCGAATTCTCGAAATAAAATACCAATAATTCAATGGTTATAATTTATTACGGCTGTTACCCCGTGAAAAAAAAGCCTCATATTTCTTCCAAAACATAGGTAAATGCGGAATGACCAGGACAGAAAGTTAAATGGCAAATTTTAAGAACATAACATCACGAATAAATCGAATAAAAATTGCGATTTTGGAATACCACGCTGTTATTGCGTTGTTTTATGTGTTATGCTTCTTGCTCCTAACAATTATTCTGTTTATGCCACCCTCTTAAATGTTTTTACCATGCTATACAATATATCATGCTCCCATCCACTTTTAAGTCCGGTATATCCTCAAGAATATATATGCAAATGGTGCGGATCACTGCTTTATTAATCAGCACAAAAAAAACTAGAAGTCAGTAGGAGTAAGGTTCACCAATGAAAACACCTGTTTTGTAAAAAGCGTCATACATTAGCCCGTTCTGCAACCGGTCAAATAGCGACTAAGCGACATAGAACTAATTGATTAGAGTCCCTTTATGTCCGAATAGTATCCCAGTAAAAGTAGTCAATTTTGAGGATTGTAATGTTACAGGGGTTGCATATTGTTCAGGTAGACTTATGTTCTTATGTTTTACTAATTATAACTGAAAGTATCTACTTTTTCATAAATTATTCCTTATATAACCAATCTCTACTTACTGTTCGACTCTGTCTTTAATATTCTAGTGCTATAAAAACTTTATAAACAACCTGTATAATGATATATTTTAATAATTCGAAAACTTTTTAGTCAATTTTTTTAGTTTAGATAGTAAAGTAAACTTTTCAGATGTGGTATATGATACATTTTTTTGTTTTTACATAATTAAATAATGTATTTTCTGTTATTATTCTATTGGTTTGTCCTTTACAGATTGCCATCCAGCAGGGAGCACTGATGCTTGAACGCTTTTACCCCACACATATTTTAGAGAAATTAGGATGTACTGAAGAACAATTCTGGGAGAGCAAAGCCTTAAGTTTAGGAGACTGGGCTGGACTTGCTGGACATCTCTATTCAGAACTTTTTAGTTTAGATTTTTTGACACCATTGGATCATACTGACACCAGATTCAGGTTAGATCCTCATCCTCAGGCTGATCTATCGAGGTATACAGAGATTGTACAATGTGCCCAATTAGGTAAGTAACATAAATGTTTAATAGTGCTATTTTTTAATGTCATCATCTTCGGTACTTTATAGTTTTAATTTTCCCATAAAAAAATAAAATATTCGGACCTTAAATAAGTCCTTACTGTTTTTTTGTGAAAATTAATGCTTTATTTTAAGTATGTGGTAAAAATATGTCACTCAAAATATTCCCATCACTAGCCACCACTTTCTCCCATCTTTCTGGCGGCATAAGAATTCCGTGTCGGATAAACAACACGTCTTTTGAGGCTATCCAAGAGAAGCTTGAACCATGGCTATTTCGCGATGCAGATGATGTTGATGCATGGCCGGGCTTACCCTTACCCTCTTGGCTTCAACTCATACGGTTGCTTGTGGATCATTCCCAATGCTTTCAAACGTTTCGAAACTGTTGTGTCATCTACTCGTAATGATTTTGGAAGTTCAGCTAGCGTCCGACATGGCTCTTCATTAAGTAATTCCTTCAATTTCTCCTTTTTTTCAATCTCTATTTCAATTTCAATCCTTTTTCGGTGCGTCAGAGCGTTCTTTATCTTCAAGATCAAAATCGTTATTTTGAAGCATCGAAATCAGTCTGCATGTAGTTTCCGACAGAGCATGGTCACCGTAAGTCTCAACAAGAATTCTGTGTGTGTCAGCTGCAGATTTCTTTTGAATAAAATAGTGCAATCAAATTCTCCGCAAATACTTTTTACCTGGCACAAAACTCGACATTTTTAGAGTTAAGAAAAAAAAACGTTTACACTGTGGCGAACTAACATACTGAAGTTCAAGTTTACCAACAGTACTTCCTTGTAGACACGTTATTATTAGACAATATATTGGACTGTAGTTTTAATTTTATATTTAAATTACCTTTCTAACAGCTGTTAATTTATTAAATACAAATTTGAATCTTAAAAAGACACAATCAAAATGACATAGTAAGGTAAATTACACACGACTATATATGAGGTGTGTAAATGAAGTAATGAGACTGATTTTTTCAATTTTTTTTAATCAAATAGGATAACAATTCAGTATTGTCTCCTTCAAAATAACTGCCTTGGGAAGCCACATAGCGCTGGCGACGGTTCTTCCATTCCTCATAGCAGTGTTGGAACTCATATACTGGAATAGCCTTCAGCTGGTTGGTTACAAATGTATGGTCCTAAAATGATTTTTCAATCTCGGGAAGAGAAAAAAGTGACACTGATAGCGCACCATTGCTCAAAATTAATGTCATTCATTTTTAAAACGCACTAGAAAAACCCTGTTTACGAAAACAGTCACAAAGAACAAACAATGACTCTAACAAGTTCAAACTTGTACTGAAGGTGCATTACATGTTAACCTACCACCCTTCTAAGTCCCGTCTCCGCAGTGTTGCTAGATTGGACGCTACTTGCCAGTCCCATTACTTAATTTACACACCTCGTAATTCTATATTGTAAGTGTATATTCAATTTGTATAGAATTATTATTTGTTCTTCTTATTATCACTATATTATTATTTTTTTCATTTTGTGTGTCAGTAAGGACTGAAAATGCTGGTAGCAAGGTCTTTACTTTTTGGGAAAAATAATTTGTATATTCTGTGTATGTTGAGTTCGTTATCATAACATAGTATAAAACAAAGTCGCTTCCCGCTGTCTGTCCCTATCTATCTATCTATCTATCTACTACCTATGTATGCTTAGATCTTTAAAACTACGCAACGGATTTTGATGCGGTTTTTTTTAATAGATAGAGTAATAGAGATTCAAGAGGAAGGTTTATATGTACAATACATGCATAATATAGTAGAGAAACACTGATAATTTTAGAGGTTTCTAATGTGATGTCGTAAATAAACACATTTTTTTGCGCTTACATTGCAAACGCTGGCTGAACCCTACGAGATAGATCAAAATAATGTACTACAATATTGCACACCCTAAAAAGGTCTACAAAAAAGTGCACGATGGTATATGTCTATCTCTTAGGGATAACCCACAATAACCATTTTTTATATTTCCGTGCGAAGCCGGGCGGGTCACTAGTTTATTATAACTAGTAAAACTATTAGTTATTTATTTATTACTATTTAACTTGTTACGAGAGCCATTTTTTATATTCATTTGAAATGTTTAAGTGTGGCAACTGTCCTTTTAAAGTGTAATTTTTAAAATAAAGTCCATTTAAACAATAGCTGTCCCAGTAGCACAAATAATCTTGAAACCAATAGGTATATACAGATTTTCCTTTCTTAGTCTGGAGGACCGCAGAAAACTGCTCTGTTCTGTTTCTACACAAATTAATCCACAACCTGATTGATTCTCCGAATATCTTAGGTCTGCTAAATTTTCATGTACCTACAGTTGAAACACGTAACCATAAAATGTTTTACCTTGCTACTCCTCGTACAAATGTTTTAAAATTTTCACCACTGCACTTTATGTGCGAAACTTATATGTCTTATGCAGATCAGCTTGATACATTTCACTCTAACGTTGCATACATACGTAGCATATTTGCCAAATAATGTTTATGATGTTAGGTACATAAATTTTGTACTTTTAGTATTGCTGTAAAAAAATTAATTTTTAGTTTTGCTTATACTTATAGTTGTTTTTTACCATAGGATTAAGGTTATATTCAATGTATAATGTTCATTGTGTTCAATTTAACTAAAAAAATTTTTTTCTCCTTTGTATAACTACATTATTTTGTATTTTCCCCATCCCGTAAATGGTTTTTACTGTGGGATGACGTATCTAAAATAAAATAAAATAAAATAAAAAATAAAATATACATCTGTCTATAGGGTATGTCCAAAAAAAACCTTTCAAACATGACAACTGTTCTTAATGAGTCAACAACTTAAAACTTATTGGCAGAACAGACTCGTTTATGTTTTTTATTTATTTAGGTGGAGGAGGGCCCGATTTACTTGGAAATGTTTATGCCCCAAGAGGAAATATACAAGTACATTCGCCATATTTAGAAGTATCTGCTTTCAATCCAAGATCAAAAGTATCGGTAACCGGAAAGAAGACAGAAAGAAAGATGTAAGTTAAAAATTTTCAATGTCTCCAGAAACTTCTATTGTAACCTTATCTATGGATATATTGATGTCAAATTTAAAACTATCATTTATTACTTTTAAAAATGATATACCTAGAGAACCAAGAAAAGTACTTTGACAAAGAAGGGAATTCAATAGAAACTTGGCAATAGTCATGGAATTTTTATCTTGGTCAGAGATTTTTTTCACTATTACAAAATTACTTTTCCTTTTTAAAACATATGTCATGACATGTCATGTTTTGCTGTTCTAAATTTAGTGAGTAGTTTTATGAACTAGTTGTTATGTGCTTGAATTCTAAAAAAATTCAAAGCGTAACAAAGTTTTTTTTATTTTTAACAGTAAGTCAAATTTTCTATCCTAAAAAGACCTGGACAAATAATTGCATTTGTTTTTCATAGATTTATTTCTGTAAATAACAAGTGGATTAATGTTTAAAATATTTTTTATTATATTTCATTTAACTTTTAATTTTGGTTTAATTTAACTTTTATGGTTGTATTACTTATGTTTACCTTTAACACGTTGACTGCCAACTACGATATATCTAGTAGGTTGTTTACTTGCCCAGGACGCCTCACTACAAGTTATCTCGTCCCTTCATTACTTGGCATATTTGTGCATAAGTTTATTCAAAAAGAAAAAATCTGTACAAGGAAATAAATTGTATTATATTAATCATATTTACATTTTCACATAGAGAAACATTTTTTAAGCTTTTTGATTATTACTATGTACTGTTATCAACGTTTTTAATAATATAACATGATTAAATCAAAGTGTTAAACAACTCAGGAATAGCGTAGGATTTCATGTTCTCATTATTTTAGAATAGAAAATATTACAAGAAAACAAATTTGGCATTAGAGTACAAATTCGTAGCAAAATAAATTTATTTTGTCAATTCAAGGACAATTTAAAATATTCAGGTATACCATAAGTGGCAGTTATGATTATAATTAGAGGTGTCACTAATTTAAATATATTGTTTGTATTCCTTTTATACCCGGTACTGTTTTCAACTGGTTATTTATATGATTAAGTAATCACCAGTGGCAGCTCGTCAGGAGAGACAAAGGAGGCAGTGCCTCCCCTGTGAAAATTATAAATAAGTTTTTTTTTATAAACCTACTATACTTTAATTTTATTTAGTAAAATTTGATATGCTACCTATAATACTTTAATTACCTTTCATTTTTAAATTCATATATCGGGTAAAAAATTAATTTCTAAAAATAAAAACTTTTAGACTTTTATTTTTTGCACTTCTATTTGCAACATATTAGCCCTCAAAAACGACCCAGCGCCTAGTCTATTGCCGTGGTGGTAAGCCTCCAATGCCAATGTTTTCACATATGTATTTATACGGAATAGGGGGCTTCGTGCTTCGCGATCCTGCGTTGCTAACAAATTTAACCCTTAACTCCAGTGGCATTAAAGGTAATTTAAAAAACTGCATAGCGGAGGCAAACACATGCCCAGCTCTCACCTCTTATACGTGACAGCGCCGAAAGCGAGTTATTTGATTTCATGAAAACTATACAAAATTATAATGGAGGTAACTGGCGAGTGCAGCAGTTTGTTTTATAAAAATAACAATACGAGTTGTCATGACACTCAAATAAATATTCGAACCTGCAATGATACTGTTGAGTATCATATAAAGTACAAATTTAGTTGCCTGTCTTATGAGGATAAATTATTTGTTAAAGATTAAAAGTACCACTGCCAGATTTAAGTAAAACTTTAATTAATCAGGGTAAGCCGGCTCGTAGTTTTGTTAATACGTGCTATGATAAATGCAAATGGCAAAGTGGTTCTTTAACTTATAAATATTTAATAAATTATTGTGTTGGCCGTGTGTATTATTTTCAAATCGTGGAGAAGATGCTTGGACAAAGTCTGGATTTGATAAAATCTTAAAACTTTATCTCGTTCAGTTGACACATTCAAAAAGTCAGGAATATATTAGTTGTGTTTGTAAATTACATCTTTTAGGCAAACAAAATATTATGAAAGTGATCAATTCAGCCCGTCAAATCTAAATTGACGCAGTTCTGGCAAAAATCCGTATTTTATTTCACTGCACTTTTAATTGTAAAATAATTTGACGGAAACTCTATGGTTTTGCTGAACCAATAAAATATATTAAGTACTTTATGTTAGACAACTGTACATATATTTTATTGACCAAGTAGAGGTCCTTCTCCTAACTATGCGGCATATTACTAACGAGGTAACCATCACAAAAATTTAGGAAACAAAAATTTTTACAAAATATGTTTGCCTCCCCAAAAAAAGTCACGAGCCGCCACTGGTAATCACTGATTTCTTTAATCGTAGAAGGTAACAAGCAGTTAACGGAATATGTGTACTTTTTACAAAAAAACAACACCGCGATTAGCTAACCATCTGTTAACAAATGTGAGGTATATAGCCGTAATTATTTGGCAATTGTCATTGACGATTGTAATCTCAAAATGTGATTTAAAAATTCTAACTAGAGGAAATCACGTGTCATTTTCTATACGATATTGATTATCTATGTATATGTCTTTGTGAATCTTCCATGATTTGGTCTTCCACAAATCGGGTCTTCGTGTTCTCACATGTTCACGAAGGACCGTTAATCTCGAGGACCTCGATGTAATAGTGTTGATTGACCGTCTAACCCTCAGGGACCCAGTGAACGTAAACAATGCCTCGAATTTCAAAAAAAGACAATCATCATTGCTTTGAATTTGGATTTGCTCATCCAAATGTTCATTCTTGATTCCTTTGCTCGGGAGTGAGTAGTTTTGGCACCATATTTGTGCAAATTTTGTGCATGTTGAACGATTCATACAAAATCTGGTGAACACATTCTTTGCCGATTCCTGTTATTTCAGCAAGCCCTCGTTCTCGTCCGTTTTTGACGTTGAGGGCCGTCCGGGGCGCGGATTGTCTTCGGTCGTTTCACGTCTCTCTTTAAACCCTTTAAACCATTAAAAAACTTATGTGCCGGATAAACATTCATTTCCGTATACTTCTTTTAACATTGCATAAGCTTTTGTAAAAGTTTTCCCCAGTTTAACAAGAAACTTGAGATTAACCCGTTGCTACATCTGAGCACTTAAGGGGGACATACCTTTGTCGGGTCAAAAAAAGATTTTTTTTCTTGCTTTATATTATAGTACGATATTTCAAGAATATACAGGAAAAATTTCAGAACCATCGGGGCAAAACTCTCCGAGTTATAAGCATTTTTGTCTTTACCAACCTATGCGAGAGCATTCGAAGCAGGCATATGATCGCAGCTGCGCGCTTCTTTGTTACAGCTTTGTCCAAATTGCCGCCATGGGAACCCTATGTGTATATCATATACACATCATATACACACAAGGTCATTGTTTGTGTTCGTCATCGGTCCTGGCATCGGAGATACTATGTATGTTGGAAAGAAATCGAAATAACTCACTTTTATCGGTAGCGTAAACTTCTAACGCGTTTTTCTCGAAATCATGTTTTTGAATCCCGTGCGTAAGATAACTCAAAAAGTACTGCGCCGATCTTTATCAAGTTTTGCACACATCTTTGATGATATTCTTGTGGGATTGAACAAACTTTTTTTTCCACATTTCTCGATTTTATAAGCAATAATCGTAACTTTTTTTTAAAAGCGTCCCTGATGCTGAAATTTCGAAATTGTTTTTTTTTTTTTATTTGTTCAATCCCTAGAGAAATATGTATATTAAAAGAAAATGTTTGGTTTTCTGATTTCAGATGACTCTGGTCCACCTTGTTTTAGGCACCGCAAAACGTTTTTTTTTACCTGGCCGCAGATCGGCTGACATCGGCATAATATTGCATACTATTCAACAAAAACTTTTTTAAACATTCTTCAATACATATGTAATCATGTAAAAAAAGTTACATAAATTGCGTCAGTAAAACAATTATTACAAATCTTGAAAAATGACCTTATTGTTGACCCGACAAAGGTACATATGTCCCCCTTTAATATTTTTCGAAGCATCACTGATGCGTAGACTAATTCAAACGACTGCTACAGTCAAACTGAGCGACTCACTGGCTTGTCCAGCGAGCTCAGGGTGGGTAAAGTATTACCAGACACAGTTCTGTTCAAATTTGTCGCGCCACGCTCGCAGCACGCTGGTAGCAGCATCAGTTCAGTTATTAAATAGCCACACCTGGTAATGATGCTCTCATGCTTTCCTTACGAAAATACGAGAATTTCAAGTTCCACCAGCCACCACTGTATTGCAGGTTCTCATATTTGCTAAAAAATCGACTAATATAATTGAGGAGCTTGCTGCAAGAACAAGGCAGCTCCATTTTCAACAGCGTGACGAGCTTAGCTGCTTATAATTTCGATAAAAATATTAGACGTTATGTAACGCAAATTCGACACAGCTCAGCATATGTCAGGATGTATACTCCATGCACTGAGATGTATGGAATTTGCGTTAAATAACGCCTAAAATTTTTATCGAAATTATAAGCAGCTAACCTCGTCAAGCGTTGAAAATGGAGCTGCCTTGTTCTTGCAGCAAGCTCCTCAATTTATTATAACATAAAAAAATAATTAGGTACTAATAACAATATAAAAACTTTAGCAATCCACGATCGTTGCATAGTAAAATAGTAAAACCGAAGTTAACCAAGCCCTAATAACTATTTCTGGTTTGGTACATTTGGTAAAGGACATGCCTACAATTAAACATTGGTTAACTTAATCAGGACCAAGAAATACACGTTCGTATGGTTAAATTACTAATTACATTTAAATATCCTAACCAGTAATAAAAGTACCGGGTCTTAATGTATCAAATAATTACGTCGAATAAACGACAAAATTAAATACTAAATTGTCACGTAAAATTTATGTAAAACAATTTCACAATTTATATTTATATTTTTGCTTACAGCTAATAATATTCACTGTTGAATCCAGTATTCTTGTTTTCTCTTTTTGTAAAAAAACTGATATACGAAATACATCTACCTTACTGTCTGGAAAGGCACTGTCTTTAAGAGCTCTTCCCGTTACTTCATCGATATCCCTTCCACTTGTTGTGTGTAGGACAACATTGCGGGAAACATCAATTCAAATTTAAATCAAATCACGATGAATGAGTTAACAATGACTATTTTTTTTTTCAGGGGTTCTACAACTGGTTTAGGATCATTAAAAGGAACTACAAAGGAAAAACTCTGGATGCCTTGGAAAAAATATGATGTTCCTTATTCTCCAGACAAAATGGTAATTCCGCTTCCTGTGCCACATCCTGCTCACATAGCGGTAACAATATACAATAGAGATTCGGATGACCCCATACCACTGGAATCTGAAATTTGTCAAAGTATTCTACGAGGAATCGAGGAAAGCTACGTTTCGCCAGATGATAGTGGTAAAATATCTTAGTGTTTTGTTTAATTAAGATACCAAAATCTTAAAACCACATATTTTTCAGGTATTGGAAGGTTTAAAGGTGGTGGTGATTCCTTTGAGACAACTACTTCTAGTTCAGACACATTAGATAGTCCTCACCCGTGTGAGAACTCAAATAAATATTCTTCTGAAGGAGTATATCAGTGGACATTAAATAATTGGGGTCAACGTAAACGTAACAATTCAGGTAGTATTCGAGTCGATCTTGCTAGTCCAGAAGATGTCACTTTAGACAGCGATAGTACTAGAGTGGTTTTTAGTACGTATGGAACAACCGTTTAATACTTGTGTCATTTTATATACTATACTTTGTTCCTAATTATAATGCTCTCTAGAAAATATTAGATTCATTTTATTTTTTGCTTACTATTATTAAAATAGTTCCATTATGTACAGAATTCTTAATTAGATAAACATATAAAAAAAAATTGTAATTTTTTTTACCATATCTCGAACACGAATAACATGTCCCAAATTCCCAAATATATGAGTATCTTCATTTTAGGATTACTAGTACGTGGTCATAATGTTTGTCCAAAATAATATGAACCTCAATTACTGCCTGCATTTATACTTCATACAAAATAAAAACCGTTGCACATCATCAAACACGTGTTTAAGTTTTAGAGCGCACTGATGCCAGACTGTTATAAAATTATTCAGTATTTAGAAATAATTAAACTAAACTAATAAGAAATATTGACTAGCATACTAGAATTATTTGTGTTTGAGTATTGTTAAATAACTTATTTTTTCAATAATAAAAAGATAAAATAATTTTAAAAATATATTGTAACGTTTTGTCCACTAAGGGTTCGTAAGGTGGGAAAAACTCAAACTCGCACTTTCAACTAACACTATTTAAATAAATACAAATACGGATTAAACACTATATTGCTAACACTAATTTATTTTTGTACAATTTATATTCGACTATTTTACGAAAACCGCGGCGCGCGATTATTTCAAAGAAAGACTGGAGACCCCTGCCCGGCTATTTATTCGAGCGGCCGGGCTTGCGATCGTTCCAGTTTAATCTCCAATGCGTCTAGAAAATCACATCGCTTTCAAGATGGCTGCAGTGACAATTCGCGATGAGTCACTCTTGTTTACGGTGATATCACTGCCGGCCAGTATGACCCAGGCGGTGCGGCGATTTGCAACAATATCTTAAAAGACATTGGTTGGTGCATAAATATGCAAGTACAATAAAAACCAGGAAAAATTAGTTGATGTTTTTTGTTTTTTTTTTTAATGAGGAAAATAATAGAAAAAGGCACACGGAAGTATTGAAATTTTTAAAAAGTATATGTGGTTTTTTGTACATAAATATCAATTATTTATCATATAATCAATCATATAAATCAATTATTATATATGTTACGAATAACACTTGTATTCAATGCTACAGTATACAGACGCGCCACCCTAATGCGTACATAGCAGAACGAAGGGGAATTGATAAGTTAACTTCTTTGTTGAGTAAACCTCACCACCACTTAACAAAGCGATTAACCAATCGCGATCCGATAGCTAAGCGCAGGCGTATGGCAACCATCAGGTTTGTCGATGGAACTGTTTGGAATCAAATTTGAAATAGCATTTTTACCATAAGAGTTGGAACACCTGCGGTTTTTAGAAACAGATCCGGCTCGGAATCGTTTCATACAATCGAAATACATATCGTTTCATAGAACCTCAAAAAATACAGAGCACTTTTAAACAGAGAAAGCCCCAGCATGTATTGTGTGTCGTGTTCGCGGTGAATGAATTTTTGAGCGAATTAATCTATTAGAGTCAACACTTGAAATGAACTATTGTATGACGTTATATGTCACATAAGGATACGTCAGACCACTGGTACCTTTTACTATTATGTTTATTTGAATATTCACTATTTTATTATGATGTATAATAACCCACACCATAATTTAGGGCGTGGTTACTAGACCTAAGTAGAAGGCTATAATGACAAAAAATCTTCAGGGAAAACTTGCAAAAATTTTTTTTCCAAAAATGGCTGCCTCCGGGCAGATCTTGAAACGACTTGAAAAATATTTGCAAAATATTTTTTTCATAATCGCCGAGTAAATACAATTTTTTTTATACTTGTGATTTTCTTGACATTTTGAGATCTGTAAAAGTTGTAATTTGAATTTTTATTTCATCCCAACATTTCGTCTGTGAGATTTTAAAATTGTTATCTTTCCGCAAAATAAGAATTTAGCAAAAATCACAAGTATAAAAAAAGTTGTATTCACTCGGTGATTCTGAAAAAAAAATATTTCGCAAATATTTTGCAAACAGTTTCCAAGATCTAGAAACCAGATACCAGATACTTACCAAGATTTCGCAAGTTTTCCCTGAACATTTTTTGCCATTATAGCCTTCTACTTAGGTCTAGTAACCACCCCCTAAATATGGTGTGGGTCCCATGTCTCCTTACGGAAACATGAGCATGTCAAATTCCACCGACCGCGACTGGTATTTCCTGTGAACTATCGCTTTGCAATAATAGTCCAACTGTCCGAGTTGAATAATAGTCCTGAGTGTGACGCTGCTTCGACTCGCCAAAAGTTTGAATATTCGTAGTTTCTGTCTTTTTTCGCTGTTGTCACATCAACATAATATTCCTATTAGACATTTTAAAATTGTTTCACAGCTCAAAAGTTTAAAGTAATATTCGCTGTTTAAAATTGTTTCACAATAGTTAAGTTGAAAAAAGATAACAGTAAATTTTATTATACGCAACACAGTCTTAAATTGAAATTGGCTTACATTGATTGATCGTACATCAATGCCTTTTTATAAATACAGAGTTTTTATAAAGACCTATTATGCAGAGTTACAGTTAGATCTGGCAACGTCTAGATTTCCGCTAAGAAGAGGGGCTGGGTTGTACATAACTAAATTCGCCTAACTTTGACATAAAAATGTAACATTTAATATGTATTTAATATCCACCTACAGTGTCAGACAAAAGTTAAGCAACTAAGACAAGTTGTGCATATTTAATGGTATAACACCAATATCATATAACAGTAGGTCATATTCTTATAGGAAGTCATGTTTCAACAGAATTATTTTATTTGCACACTAGTAAGAGATATATCAAATCAACAGTTATGATGGCTGTAAAAGAGGTGACAAAAGTTAAGCAACTTGTATTAAATACAATAATATTAAAGAGTCTATTGCATAGCCTTTATGTTTAATGACTTCAGCACACCTTCGGGACATAGACTCAATCAACTTCTGAATAGTATGCTATGGTATCTGTGTCCACTCTTGCGACAAAGCCTCATACAATGCTTCAATATTGAAGTACCTGTTGTTATGCCGAATTCGACGGTTAACAATCTCCCACAGATTCTCAATAGGATTGAGATCTGGGGATTGCGAGGCCATGAAAGTACTGTAAGTTTGTTGTCCACGAACCATTGTTTATCGATATTTGCAGTGTGCTTTGGATCGTTTTCATGTTGGTATATCCAACGGAGAGGCATTTCCTCCTCTGCAAAGGGTAACATGACGTGTTTTAAAATATCCAGGTATTGAAAACAATCCATAATACCTGTTATTTTATGCAGCGGTCCCATACCATTGGCCGAAAAACAACCCCACACAAGAACACTCCCACCGCCATGTTTTACAGACTTACGGTAATAATGAGGGTCTAACCGCTTACGTCTTGGATGCAATACACGCTGCATACCATCAAGTTTCTGTTGTTCTCTGATAACTTTTGGTTATCAAGCTTTACGGTGTTTTAACTAATATCACAGATGATATAATAAGGTCTTCTAATAACATTTTCAAAGATCTTCGATACATTAGATCATTCTCTCTTATGTGCCAAGTTAAAATACTCTGGATTTGATGAGCTCTTTATTTTTTAATATTTTTTTAAAATTTTTTTGTACATATATATTTAAGTGACATACCAATTCGTTAAATTAAACGGCATAGTTTTTACAATGTCTAAAATTGCTTCAGGTATTTTCCAAGGTTCAGTATTAGGATCCATCCTGTTTCTGATTTATACAGCTGACATTTTTGTAAAATATAAACCTTGTAAAACATCACGGTTATGCTATGACTCACAACTGCTTTGTTCATTTGACCTAAAATCAACCAGAAATATATCTAGCAGGATAAATCTCAAATAAATCGAAGATTATTCTAAAAAACATAACCCAAAATTAAATTAGTAAGTGAAATAATAAAATGTGTATTAACAGAAAAGTTCATAAAAGGTAAGTAAGTATTGTACAGAAGTAGGTACACAGAGTTTGCAAGTACAATATGTGTAAAGCAGACATCGGCCGGTTGTGAAAAAAGACAAATGATACATTTCTCGTTCTAACGACTAGCGCAGGTGGTGAGAGAGCCGGTCTTATTCCTTCACTTCCTTCGATGCGTATGTCGTTGCTTCTTATCTGTCATCTCACTTCTATTTGTCCTTTTTCATAATTGGCCGATGTCTGGTGTACACACATAATATATCAATTATACAATGAGTCTTAATGATAGTTTGTTTTATAAATGTTTTACCGAATTTATTAATATGTTAAAAATATTCAAATTTAGGGTGTTAATTTATATACAAAAAATATTTACAAATGGATATAGAACATGTATAGTCGAACTTAAACTTATTATAGACATAAAAAAACATCAAACGCACTATTTGCCGCAGGCTAACTAAGTGGTAAGTAACTAAAGGGCAAGTGGAACAATATGCATAACTCCAACTGATGGAATGCAATTATGAAAATTATTTTACTTGTAAATTTAATGTAATGATAAATATACTATCATACTTTGTGTAAATAAAAAACACAAAACTATGTGTATTATAAGCGTAAAACACAAAATAACCAGAATATCTTACGCACAGTTGGTTCTGTATCTCCTTGTATTTAGACAATGCACTAGTTTACCCTACTTGCATATCATATGAAACGTTCAAAAGAATGGCAAAAAAAAACTACCCAAAAAATCGGGCAGGTGCCGAATAGCCTGGATTGCACAAGATCATCGTATCGCCCGGTCACGGTATACAACGTATACTGTGTTGCCCAGTCACTATGTCTTAGAACCCCATATTGTTTTTATAAGGTTTGCGTTGTGTAATTCGGACTTCATTTGCCGGGTGTAGACGCTTTTGACGTTTTGTGTTGTTTTTATGCCATTTTTAAATTATTTACTTATAAAAAGTTTAACGTCTACTTGTAAATACAAACGTAAAATTAAAAATACATTGTACATAAGTGGCACATCAATCGAAAATAAAAGTAAAAACTAGTGTATCCAATATACACGGTGGAGACTTTAACCGGAATATATTCGCTGCAGGGTGGTGAATGATTTTTCAAAAAATTCCCGAGACACATCAACTTTTAAATGTATTTACCTACATTTTGCAAGTAATGTGAAAAATATAGCCCTTCAGGAGTGGCTGAAACCACCCTCGACATGGTTTTTTTCAAATGCAACCCTATGGCTTGTGACCCCTCATTGTAAAGCTGGTGGAAAGAGGAATCCAACGCACTGATCAAATTTTTAGTATGTTTGTAGGGTTGCATACAATTAAAACGTAAGTTTAATTTTATTTTTAACGCAACAATTTCGTACTCAAAATGTGTGTTGTTTAGTTTTGGAATGTAAACCTTACTTTTCATATGTCCCCACAAAAAATTCCAAGCCATTTTTTGCCACAACTGATATTTGTTATTTTTTGCTAGTGTTTTTACACGGCCGCAAAGAGTAATTTAGTTTATATGCTGTATTCAGAGTTTGAAACGAAGTGTTATTTCAAATTGGTGAAAATGTCTTATTTAACTGAATCACTAAAAATCGAAATTTTGATGATGATTGGATATGGTGATAGGGCGCGAACTCAATGCGGTTGTTCGCTTGTTTTGAAACGTATCCTGACTTGCCACCACTAAATCAAGGTACCATTAGTAAAATTGAGGCACAATATCGGAGATGGGTCATGTCAGGAAAGTACCGAGTAAGAGGCAGGCTGTTGTTGATGACGACACGAAGTTGAATTTGTTGCTTGCTCTAGAAGAAAATCCAATCACTCCAGCCCGTCAACTGGCCCGTGATAGTAATCTTAAGCACAAAACAGTTTTAAAAATACTTAAATATGAGAAAAAACGCCCATATAAAATGCAAGCTGTTCAAGAGCTACTTGAAGATGATCCAGATCGACGAGTGGAATTTTGCGATTTATTGATGACTTGTATTGATCAAAACCAGTTATCTTTAGAGTGGATAGTTTTTTCTGACGAGGCTACTTTTACATTAAATGGGCACGTAAATCGCCAAAATTGTCCTTACTGGGCTGAAGATAACCCCATTGGATGAGGGAACTTATATACTTAACTTACATACTCAGCGTCCACAGAATACTAATGTGTGGGCCGGAATAATACAAGATAGAATTGTAGGACCATTTTTCTTTGATGACACTCTTAATGGAGCAAGATACTTGCGTTTACTCCAGCACGAACTAATGCCAGTGCTATGTCATTTATTTCCAAACCACTTAAACCCTAACTTGACCGACGAGAGGTTATGGTTTCAGCAAGATGGGGCCCCACCACACTATGCTGCCATTGTTCGTCAGTATCTGGACAGAATTTTTCCTGGTAGGTGGATTGGTAGGCGAGGTAATATTGAGTGGCCAGCAAGATCTCCAGATCTTACACCACTGGATTTCTTTTTGTGGGGACATCTTAAAAGTAGGGTTTACATTCAGAAACCCAACAACATAGCAGATCTGCAGGAAAGGATAAGAGAGGAAATCGGAAAAATAACACCGCAAATGTTGCATAATGTAAGGGACGAAACCTACCACAGACTGGGATGCTGCCAACAAGTGAATGGTGCACATTTTGAACAATTGTTACGTTGAAAATAAATTTAATTTTTAAATTGTTTTAATTGTATGCAACCCTACAAACATACTAAAAATTAAAATTTGATCAGTGCGTTGCATTCCTCTTTCCACCAGCTTTACAATGAGGGGTCACAAGCCATAGGGTTGCATTTGAAAAAAATCATGTCGTGAGTGGTTTCAGCCACCCCTGAAGGGCTATTATTTTTCATTTTTCATATTACTTGCAAAATGTAGGTAAATACATTTAAAAGTTGACGTGTCTCGGGAATTTTTTGAAAAAATCATTCACCACCCTAGCGAATATATTCCAGTTAAAGTCTCCACCGTGTATGTACTATGTAGGCATTAATCCGTTTTTAGACAGAAAATCCATCGAACTGTTCTTGAGTTATTTGAGAAATTTGTAAAACTTTAAATAAACCACTTCTAACAAATTAAGCAAAATCAATCAGCAAAAAAATGCTGAGTCACCTCCAAAAAAATTCTTTTACTTGAAGGGCTTTAGACATAAATTTGAAACGTGGTTAAATTGAAGGGGCATATCCTACATGGGGATTAATCCGTTTATAAATTGAAAATATATCGAGTCGGTCTTAAATTATTTGAAAAAATTCGTCACAGGCATTAATTCGATCAGAAATAAGAAATTTTTCTCTACGAAAATAACGAATAAAAGGTGAAAATATTTTGCGTTCTGAAAACGTTTCACACATACTTGTCTTGAGACATAGTTTTTTATACAACTGTGACGTCATTCTGGTGTCATAGCCTATGATTAACAGGTTTAAAAATATTTCATTTTTGTCTACCAGTGGCGTACTCGCGTAGAGTCCATAACAAAGTGTTTAGTTCGAAAGGTGGCCCATCGCTTATTTGTAGATGGCACAGCAAGTAAGAGTTGTGGGTACTGCTAATATTTTAAATTTCACGAAAAGTGCTGAGTCATTTGAAAAATTGTTAATATGACTACGCATAATGATATTCCACCTATGAGAATTGGGAATATATTTTTTTCAATAGCCGTGGGGGAGGGAAATCCCTTATCACTAGGGTCCGGAAAGTGTAATTTGCACCGTGTACGTATTTCTTTTAAGTGTCTAATGTATTTACATAAACCGTAAAAACGCTCATAAAAATTTGCGTAACCCTTTTTAGATTAGTTCCATTTGCGTCCTCCTTGGACTAGAGACCTGCGGTTTTTAAATTTCGGTAGCTTATAGGGTTGGTTTTAATGCCCTGAAGTCGCTACTCTGTTCTTAAACGGTTCGCCGTCCACACCCCAAAAATCAATCCCGAATCAATGTCGAAATTTCAATTCTCAAGATTTTAACAGCAATTTCAGAGACCTGCAGGATGGACTAAGGAGAACGCTGGATGGTAAAAACTCCATTCCGGCACGCATTAAGACCTCCTCGATAAGTTCTGTGTATTTGGTCGCTGTCCCATCTCTTCAACCCATTTCCAGATCCAGTAAGCCTCCCCTTTACATTTACGCTGGGTTTTACGTGGTTTGACCTTTGTTGGGGGGAATCCGTTAATCTTAATGCTGCCTAGTAAATTGGTGTGGGGTGCCACGACTACTTTCACCATTTGACAACTCAAGCAACCCTCCAGACCACACCCACACCGACCCCCATTCACCTCCTCTGGTTCCGCCCCTGGAGAAGGCTGCGTGGGATGTTTTGTTTCTAATTCATGTCATGGCTTTACTTGAAGGCTCTCGAAGTAGGCGGAACACACTGCGGATGACAGATTGAGCGCCAAAAGTGATATTCTAACTCCAACCCACTTCCTGAAAATTTGCTGCGCTGAGGGGTTGTAAGCAGGTCTTGATGCATGGGGTCATTCAGAAAACCTTCTTGGATTTTAGAATACTTTTTGGCACATCCCGAGTTGTCCGTCTCCGTCAAATCCCCTTTTGCATCCCTCACTTTCGTGTTTTTGACCCGCTCCAAAATTATTTAAAGTGTGTGAAAAATCCTGAAAGAGGGCTCGTTGGGTAGGCAGAAGAGAGAAGAGAGGCTTGGTACGCGCGACAAGTGTTCTTTGTTACGTGGACGTATGAACACTCGACTGGGCTAGCACCTGCGAGGCAGACTACCCAAACAGCACCTTTTTCCACTAATTTTACTAGCGAAAGCATGTTTGGGTTGCCTACCTCGCAGGCGCTTACCTAGTCGAGAGTTCAGGAGCCCAAGTCATAGCGAACACTTGCCTCGCGTACCAAGCATTTCTCGCGAATTTCGCGATTTTCGATTCACACAAGTGCAAAGGAAGGTTCTGCCTACCCAACGATCCTTCCTCAGGAAAGCCTTCACGACTTTCGAAAAGAGTCACCCCATGCATCAAGACTTCAGCGCGCAAATTTTCAGGGGGTAAGTTGGAGACGGAATATCACTTTTGGCGTTCAATTGCCATTCGCAGTGGGTCCCGTCAACTTCAAGAGCCTTCGAGTAATGCCATCACATGAATTCGAGACAAATATACATCCCACGCAACCTCCTACGGGGGCGGAACCAGAGGGGTGGGTGGGTGGCCGGTGTAGGTGTGGCTTGGAGGCGTGATTGGGTTGTCAAAGGGTGAAAGCGAGTTGTGAGAGATTCGAATATCCATCAACAAAATATTACTGGTACTGTTAGAGAGAGGAATTTTGGTTTGATTTGTACATAATAATTTGCGCATGTAGCGTTTCATGGAACGTGGTCGACAATATTCACTTTAGATGTTTTTTTTGCCAAATGCGTATCCGATTTTCCATTGCTTAGTATCCATACATTGCGAAAAACATATTGTGGCGAAAACACAATATTTACAGAAGACTTATCAACGTGTCATGGGAAATATCAAAGAAGACAAACGCAATAAATATCTGTGATTAACAATGGACTCAAACAACAGATTGCGGTAATAAGGTAATAAACATGTTCTGATACGAATTTTAGGTGTTTCAGATATTTCGCCCCTGATATTGATAGCTAGTGAACGGGTTTTACAAACAACAGCTAAAAGTATAGAAATAGTGGTAACGCGTGCATTGTCCTCTGCAGATGTAAAATAGTAAAATGTATTGATGTTAGTGACAACAAATAACTGTTAGTGATACAAACAGCTGTGCGAAATTCGTGAAAATAATGTGCGTTGTGTGTCGTCCTCTGTCCATGTGAACTATTTTGAATTTACATCTTTAATTTCAGTAACCCTTTTTTATCTCCCGTGAGCCGCACCACTACAGTTACAGTAAGTTTTGCTAATCGTAATGCTGCCTAACTTACAAGTAACGCTACTCAAGTGGTAATCGCCGATTTTTTTTTCCAAAAACTTTCATTACATATGTAGAAGTCATTTTAAACCATTTTTAGCTGCCTGTTTTGATTTTCGTTCATAACCTTGTAACTCAAATGGTGGGTTCATGCAGAAATTTTTAGTAATAAGAATAAGAATAGTAATAAGCATAAAAGTTAAACCTTCGTTTTATAATGACCCAGTTCGTGCAGCAAATCCTTATTTTTAAAATTATTACTAAAAATTATGTTTACTGCATGAACTGGGTCATTATAAAACGAAGGTTTAACTTTTATGCTTATTACTATTCTTATTCTTATTACTAAAAATTTCTGCATGAACCCACCAAAAGACTTGGGGTATTCAACCATGCACAACTAAAAATTTTTGTCGTTTTTCGAGTCTGATTTTGTCAATTTTGAGCAGCATAATCACATCTTTACCTTTTTGAGGTCTTAATGTGTGTCAGGATAGATTATTTACCCCCCAGCGTCCTTGTCAGCCCATCATGTAGATCTTTGAATTTGAATTGCCGCTAGAATCTTGTGAATACATATTTAGACACGGTGTTGGTTTTTGGGGACCAACAGTGGACGGCGAGCCTTTTAAGCGAGAGTGTAGCGACTTCGGAACATTAAAACAAACTCTATAAGCTACCGAAATTTAAAAACTGCATGTCTCTAGCCCCAATATAACGCAAATGGTGCTGATCTAAAAAGTGTTACGTTAATTTTGACGAGCAGTTTATTTTATCCTGGAGTGGGTACTGGAACCTTCGGCGTAGAAACAAAAAACTGGACGTTTTCCACGAAACACCGAACTACTACACTTTTCTCGACGCGCGTTTCGCCAACCAAGTTGGCATCTTCAGGAGAAGATTAAAACTAAATTCTAGCCTATACACTTGCACTATTTATACCAAATTTGTTGCCACGGTTCACTGAACCGTAACCGTCTTTGTTTATCAGAGCAAACAGTGGACTGGTGGGTATCGGACCATTGTCCTTATTCATACTATTGTTACACTTAATGATTTCTAAACTTTCAAAAGCATCCAACTGTCTACTGTTTGTTACATTTCTAATTAATTTTAAATTATTTATATCTATCCTATGGTTGTTGTCGAAAGCATGTTGGGCAACACAAGATTTTTCAGTTCTGCCATATTTCAAATGAGCCATGTGTTCTTTAAATCTAGTCAATATAGATCTTTTTGTTTGCCCAATATACTTTTGATCACAATCTTTACAACTTATTTCGTATATTCCTGACTTTTCGTTATTGTTGATTTTGTCTTTGGGGTTACCCAAAAGCGTCTGTAGTTTATTTTTTAGAATTATAAACCACATTGATATTAATATTTTTAAAAATCTTATCTAGTCCGCGGGTGAATTTAGGTTCATATGGTAACGAAGCAAATTTCGAATTGTCAGTATCCATATAAACCTAAATTCACCCGCGGACTAGATAAGATTTTTAAAAATATTAATATCAATGTGGTTTATAATTCTAAAAATAAACTACAGACGCTTTTGGGTTACCACCCAAAGACAAAAATGACAACAAATAACAGTTAGGGAATACGAAACAGTGTGCAAAGATTCGTGATCAAAATGTATATTGGGCAAACAAAGTGATCTATATTGAACTAGACTTTAATAGTAACACATTTTTTATCTCCAGTGATGGCAGACCACTACAGTTGGAAAGTTTTGCAAATCGTAATGTTGCCTAACTTACAAGTAACCATAGGATAATGATTTTTTTCCAAAAACTTTAATTAGATATGTAACAAAACATGTAAACCATAGTGCTGTTTTGATTTTAGATCATAACGTGTAACCAAAGACGGGGTATTAACTATGGACAACTAATTTGTCCGAGACTGATTTTGTCGATTTTGAGCGATAAACAAAGTTTTACGTTTGAGTGAACTGTGTCAAATAAATTTGGCTGAGATCAAGTAGGCTGAATTTGAATTGGCTAGAATCTTGTGAAAGTTAGTTTGGTTTTTGGGGACCAACGTGGTTGGCGACAAGCGGGGCGCGGCATTAAAACGAAGTATAAGCTACCGAAATTTAAAAACTGCATGTCTCTAGCCAAATAAGGAAAATGGCCCTGATCTGAAAAAGTGTTACGTTATTTTTTACGAGCAGTTTATTTTACTTAAGGGTACGTTCCCGCTTTTCGGTTTCAAAAAATCGTTTTTTTTTACTGAAATCGATGCGTTATACATTCAAATTTATTGTCCTGAAATTTTAAAGTAATCGTGTATTAGATTTCGAGTTACAGCCGGATTAGTGACGACAGTCCCGGCGCTTGAAAAGAGTCACGCAGGGAAAATGGAGGTGGACAGTGTAAAGGAAGTGTTTCAACGATCCGAAGAAAAGCGTAATGTAAAATATGCTTAGTATATTGGCGACGGGGACAGTAACACCTCCAAGGCGACTTTGGATTTGGACCCGTACAATAACGATCCGAAAGTAATGAAAAAGGAACGCGTCGGTCACGTGGAGAAAAACGCATGGGAACCAGGCTCCGTAATGCGAAGAAAACAAACAAGGGACTCGGGGAAGAGGTATAGGAACACTGACCATCAAGGTAATAGGCGAATTGACAACTTATTACGGCCTGTTACTTATTATCCGTATTCGGCGAAATACGAATTCAGTGGAAAAAATGCGTGACGCTATCTGACGTGAAGCCAAAATGAGGTCTACAAGGCAGAGGAGGGTGTCCTGTACGGGCCCCGAATTGATGACGAACTGTAAGTAAAAAAAATTTCATAATTATATGACAAAAAAACGTAAAAAAAACTTCAAACGCATTTTTCTCAAAACAACGTTTTTGAAACTGGAATGAAATTTTTCTCGGACACTAATTAACCGATTTTAATGATTTTTCTTTTAAAATGTTTACAAATGATGCCATTAGTGATCAACATAGAATTTTTTTGATATTGCAAAAATTCGATTTTTTAATAACAATTTAAAGGTAGAAATTTAAGGTGAAAATCGAACCTTTTTTTTCAAAGTTGCACCAAATCGCGTAAAATTTGAATTTCAAAAAACCCCTATGACAAACACTAACAACAACCCTATATTTTATAAAAATGTCATTTTTTGATTTCAGATGAATAGCGTCGTAGAAAATTCTCATTAACATGAGACATGTCCGCCTGAAGTAACTGCATTGGAACAAGGATCGACGGCCGCCATTTTGGTTTAAAAAATAAATAAAAAATTAAATGTAACCTACATACCTGTATCATTTAATTAAAAAAAAAGTTGTCTCAATCCGTTTTATACTTTCCTCAAAAAAAAATTCCCAAAAAAACTTTTTTTTCCAGCGAAAAAGGGAAAGTCCCCTTAAACAAGTATACATATGCAGCCCATAATTTAGGGCTGCATAATATGGGGCTGTACTACAGTAGTGGACAATCTTCACTTTATAGAAGGTGAAATGCATCAGTATATTTATACAGAGTGTCCGTAAAAAACGTTTATAGATTTGGGAGGGGGGGGGGGGGGTGATTCCATAGGTCGAAACAAGAAAAAAAGTTCCTATGGAAATATGTCCGGAAATGCTCTCTTAGGGGGCTACTTTTTTGCTTCCTAAGGGAAATTTTCCACTTTTTTAAAAAAGTGATCACAATCAAAACAACTCAAAACATTATAAATTAGCTTGACAGATCTGTCACGGACACTGCATTTGCTTGATACACTAGGGCCTAAAGGTCACTAGGCCACTATAAAGGTTTTTATAGGGTGTAGAAAAAATATCGTCTGTAATTTGTGAGTAAATCCCCTTGTTGACTGTAAAAAATAATCTGCATTATACTTTTTACTGAAAATATGTTTACAGACTAAATTCAAACGTAGTAGGTACCTTTGTGATTACTGATTAGGTGTTAATGTGACGTATATGTATAAATGTCACACAACTATTTAAAATGACTTAATAAACATCATTAGTGTCATCACTAGAGTTCGGAAATCCCGGCTTACCGCATGTAAAACTGCATTTACCTATCCAGCGTTCCCGCATGAGATTGGCGTACCTACTACCACGCAGACGTGAGTCCCAGGACATCGGGATGCAGTGGTAAGAAATACACGCGTATATAATTTACAAGGCGCTTAAAAATACGGTTTATACTTTAATTGAAGACACAAGTGGATAAAGGGTCTATGTGACATTTTTCTAAAAATTGTTTTTTTGTTCTTGTGCTGGGTTTGTCATGTGTGAAAATCTTCTACACTGGGTTAAATTAGATTGCAGTGAATAACAGCAAAGTTAGTTGTTGATAAAGGTTATATGTATTCGCAATGTTTCTATTTTAAAGTGCATAAAGGATATATGTTAAAGAGATATAACATATACCAAAGATTTTTTGGTAAAAAAGTTTTTATTCTCATATTTTAAAACCGAATTTAATTTATCATTGTCTACACCTAGAAGTGATACACGTGTGATGCAGGACTAAGCACTGAGGAACATACAGATAATTTTACTTTTGCTTTTGACCAGCAGAAATGTGATAGACAACATGCACGTGACAATAAAAATATTTGCTATTTGACTATGGACCTTCAGCAGACAATGCTTTGCCTAGGCTTACAAAGTCTAAAGACCATTATAAGACAAATATGGTTTTACAATGTTGGCATTCATACAGTAACATTTGATGGTGATAGGTCTTATTATTTTACATGGACGGAAGATATTGTAGTAAGTTCCAAAGGTACTTTGGAAATTGGCAGTTCTCTACAATTTGTACTATCTTTTACTAGTGAAGGAAAACCAGTAGATCATCTGATTATTTGGTTTGATTCTTGTTTTGGACAGAATAAAAATTTCAATAAAACGTCTATACCAATATCTAATTTTGAAAGGGTATATAAAAACCATAGACCATAGGTTCCCAGAAGTAGACCACACTTTTTTAGATTCCCACAAGGACTTTGGAAGAATTTAAAATGAAATGAGGAAATATGAAAAAGTGTTTACTGCAGACGAATACAGAGATATCATCAAAGCAGCTAGCATAAAAAATACAGTTGTTGTAAACATGGCAGAACACTTCAAAAAATATTTGCGAAATTCAAAATAAATTAAACTTATCTAATATAGAGTTGCCACCTCAGAGAGACCGCTGCCCCGGAGATAGGTGTCCGCGGCGGGAGGGGTAAAGCAGCGCGCTATATTTGAAGACGATTTTTGTGCCGAATTGTGTTTTTGAAGAAACACAATTGGTTGAGTTGTGTTGAATACTATCTTCGTGACGTAATAAATACTATTTAAAAATTAAACAGATTTTAATTAATTAATTTAACATTAAATTAACATCTCTAGATTGCACTATGTACCGATACTGCCCTCTAGAGACAGAAACGCGTCAGAATTCAACCAAATCTATATTTTAAACGACATATACATGGAACTATTATATATGATTCACAGTTATATAAATTTATAAATACAAATTTCAATTTCAAAGCTGACCCGGAGTATAACGTAAGAAACCCGGAGCCCGGAGATACTTCATGGAAAACCGGAGTCTCCGGGTCATTTTCATGGAGGTGGCAACTCTAATCTAATAGAAAAAAAAATGACTAAACGAAAAGGTAAACTTTAGAGAATATAAAATGGATACGTGTTGATGTATGGAGAATGTCTTTATAAAGATTCTCTGGATCCCAGAACTCCTTTCATAAAAGTTGATATTATTAAAAATAAATGCCAAAAAAAGCGATGCAGCTGATTGTAGTATTAAACCAATCTGGAACAAAAGAAATGAACTACAATCTGAAGAAAAAATTTACAATCTGAAACAACAGCTGCCTTACTTACAGCAACGAGACTTTCAAACATTTTTATTCTAGATTATGGGAAAATGAGGATCAGCAGGAAGAATGGAAGATGTTTTTGCAAAACTGTGAAATAAACTAATAGTTATATATTACATTCCCTGTGTTTATTTTTATTTTTATAGTGTATCATATAACATTTTTGCACATACATATACCTTAACATCATTTTTACTGTTATGCAGTTGATAAAAGATCTAAGTACATTTAACATCTAATTTCTCCATAGGTACTCATAAGATAAATCGATATTGCACAAAAATGTGTAGTTATTGCTGATCTATCTTGTAAATTTTGTTTTGTAATTTTTAAAATAAAAAAGTTCCAAATTAAAAACGTTAAACTCAATATTCTCCAAAATGTGTAATTGTTACATAGACCCTTTACACACTTATGTCTTCAATTATCATACACTTTTATAGTTTGAGCTCTGCGTTGTAACACAAATTTCCGAACTTTAATCGTCACTTGGGTTCGGAAATGTGTGTCATAACGTAGGGTCGGCACTATAAAATATATGATAATTAAAGTAATCAAACCGTATTTTTTAAAGCGCCTTGTAAATTATATAGGCGTGTATTTCTTGCCCGCGCATACCTACGCCACTGACCGATCCTGCCAACGCGCCGGGTCTCGCGTATGCGCGTAGAATGCTGGTCCCGTTGCGGGAGCGCTGGATAGATAAATGCAGTTTGTACCATGTAACCCTACTCATTACCATCACTCGTCACTAGGGTTCGGAATGTTTTCCATTACGCGTGTTAAACTGCGTTTGACTATCCTGCTCTCCCGCAACGGGACCGCGTACTACTGCGCGAGTCCCGGCGTGTTGGCAGGATCGGTCAATGGTGTAGACATGTACGGGTAAAAAATCCATGCGTATATAATTTACACAGCGTTTAAAAAATACGGTTTATACTTTAATTATCATAGAGTTGTATACAGCCGCCTATGCTTTATGGCGCACATTTCAGGACCCTACTCATCAGTCTCATCACTCATCCATCACTTATTGCCGACAGGTAAGAACAGTCAAGTTATTTATGTCAGAGAAGTTTTCTGCTTATAAACATGAGTTCCCCCGAAGCATTTCTAACTGAAACATGTTCACAATGTTCTTTTTTAAACAAAAATCAACTCAAAAGTGAATTGCAAGTATTACTTACATATGTGTATGAGAGAGACGAATTACCTACTTATGTATTATAATTCGTCTTATTGGCCTACTACTTTTTGATCTGTTCCATTACTGATTTTGCTGAATGAGGAAGGTTTAAATCGAGGTTTAAATTGTACGTTTCAAATCTTATACTTTTAAATCAAATATCTTGATAAAAATATCAATATAAAAACTGGACGTACTATACTTTTCTCGACGCGGGTTTCGCCAACTAAGTTGGCATCTTCAGGAGAAGATTAAAACTGTTTTAGTTGTTTTAATCTTCTCAAAACGTTCATATTTCAACGTGACAACGACTCTAAACATTGTAGTCGGAAAACTACGAAATACCTAAGTAGTTTTTATAAAATATACACACCACGACCACTGACAACTCCTGCCTTCCCAGTCGCCAGATATCAGTGGCGTAGTCATATTGGGGTTCATATAGAGAATATACCCTATCCCCCAAAATTATGAATAACAACTTTTTACACAGGGAAACCCTATATTGTATGTATAATAATTCATTGGTAAATAGAATTATTAGACATAAGACCGGTGTGAAAACAGCCACGGTCGTCCATCCACAGATTTAATGATACAATTATTTCACAATTTTATCATTCCAGAAATTATTTTCCACGACGGTGTGCTATTTTATGACATTTAGTAATGTTGGCAGTTTCACAAAAAAATGGGAGGGTGGAACCTACCCTTAAAATTTTAAAAGCCACATCTTATACAAATGCAGATGTCGATTCAATTTTTCCACGTAAATTGCTTAATTATGATGTTGTAAAACCCGCCCACCCATTGAAATCATTTCCCGGGCCGTAATAAGGGTGCATCAACCCCTAGAAGTAATAAAATTACTCCAGTCACATTTGAAGATGTCGGTTAAATTTTTTTCACGTAAATGGCTTTATTTTACAGTAAGCTAACCAGCCTCTAGGTTGAAATCATTTCCCGGGCCGCAATAAGGGTGCATCAACCCCTAGAAGTAATAAAATTACTTTAGCCATATTTAAAGATGTCGGTTACAACAATTTAGCATTTATATCACTATTAGCGATTGCACTATTTTTAATATTTTGTGATATATAGACTGTATTTATTATTTTTTCTGCCTAATTATTGATACTACAAAAAAATAACGTTTAGTACATTACTTAGCATCGTTTGTAGTTTTCGAGCTAATGTCGCAAGGTCGTCTGCCTGTTGACTTTCTTAACAGCAATGAACGGTCTAAATGCCGAAAAACGTAGTGAATACGTCAAAAATTAGTTCTTCTGAATTAATAAATGTGAATTAAAACTAATTAGTAAAACATCTAAATTAGTATTAATGAATCTTCGGTCAGAAGAAAAAACCGATGCTTCTGTTATCATTATGATTTCAACCTACAGGCGGGTTAGCTAACAATAAAAATACATTTACGTGAAAAAAATTAACCGACATCTTCAAATGTGGCTGGAGTAATTTGATTACTTCTAGGGGTTGATGCCCCTTATTACGGCCCGGGAAATGAAATTTCAACCTACAGGCTGGTTAGCTAACTGTAAAATAAAGCCATTTACGTGAAAAAACTAACCGACATCTTCAAATGCGGCTGGAGTAATTTTATTATGTCTAGGGGTTGATGCACCCTTATTACGGCCCGGAAATGATTTCAGCCTACAGGCTGGATAGCTGACTGGAAAATAAATCCATTTACGTAAAAAAATTTAACCGACATCCTCAAATGTGGCTGGAGTAATTTTATTATTTCTAGGAGTTGATGCGCCCTTATTACGGCCCGGGAAATGGTTTCAACCCACAGGTTGGCTAGCTAACTGTAAAATAAAGCCATTCACGTGAAAAAATTTAAACGACATCTTCAAATGTGGCAGAAGTAATTTTATTACTTCTAGGGGTTGATGCACCCTTATTACGGCCCGGGAAATGATTTCAATGGGTGGGCGGGGTTTACAACATCATAACTAAGCAATTTACGTGAAAAAATGTAATCGACATCTGCATTTGTATAAGATGTGGTTAAAATTTTAAGGGTAGTTTCCACCCTCGCATTTTTTTGTTTAACTGCCAGCATTACTAAATGTCATAAAATAGCACACCGTCGTGGAAAATAATTTCTGGAATGATAAAATTGTGAAATAATTGTATTATTAAATCTGTGGATGGACGACCGTGGCTGTTTTCACACCGGTAGATATAAGTATGTATATTTCCCCGATATATTAGTTTTGCCTACGCCACTGCCTCATACGAACCCCAGCCACAGTTTACAGTAAACTGTGCCCCAGCAAGTATTTACTATATTATAGGTAGTTCAAATTAAAGCATTAGGTACTACATTTTTAACAAAAATGACTGAAAACTTAAAATAACATGTGATAAAAGAGTGGAATTTTTATTAACCCCACTCGTTAACTACTGGTTAATTTTGCCACTTTTCTTCACTTCAATATTTGCTTTTTTATTTGCATTTGTTTATCGAGCACATTTTCCCGAAACTAATAAATTAATGGTGGGTTCATGCAGAAATTTTTAGTAATAAGAATAAGAATAGTAATAAGAATAAAGTTAAACCTTCGTTTTATAATGACCCAGTTCATGCAGTAAATATAATTTTTAGTAATAATTTTAAAAATAAGGATTTACTGCATGAACTGGGTCATTATAAAACGAAGGTTTAACTTTTATTCTTATTACTATTCTTATTCTTATTACGAAAAATATCTGCATGAACCCACCTTAAATCACTGCGAACACTTATTAAATAACCTACACCTAGACATAGTAGGTATACGTACACATATATACATATGTACATATGTATGTAGATATGAATAATGATTATAAACATATTTTTACATTACTTAGTCTATTATAATTTAATAGCGATATACATAGTATCAATTTCCCAATCATTCGGTCTGTGTCATATTACATATACAATTTCCATTCTAAATTGAAAATAGGTAGAAAAAAGCAAGGTTGTCAGATATATTTTCTAAAATTGCTAAGCTCACTATACAAGTATACTCCATACTTCAGTAAACTGTTAGTTCGTGACGTTCTTAGAAAGCTAGTTTGGAAATATTTAAAAAAATATATAGATATAAATGTATTAGTTAGCATTAAAATAAAGCGTTTACAATTGCTGGATAAAATAATTATAAATTAAAACAACTTTATGTATATTACTATACTTAAGAAAATTTTGAAGCCGGCAACGCTGCTGGCCGGTGGTAACACCGGCCACCAGCGAATGCCGCGAATGCCGCGAATGCAGCAGCGAATGCCGATCCATTATACTATTGGATTGCTTTGTTTCTAATACATTCTTTAAATACTTATTCGGTCCACTGTGCCATAAAATTTTTACGACGTCGTTAAAATGATTTACGACATTAGGAATTCTACTTGTTTAAGACGCCAGTGAGGTGTATTTCAGCTAGGGTTTATTAACACAGACAATTTTTTGAGATTGTCTGGCTAAATGAGCATTATTTACAGCAAATTATATTACAAATATTAAGAGTTATGTATGCAGGCTAATTTTAAACTCCTATATTGATTTGAATGAAAAAATTATTTCACAATTTTCGAATTTATAAAAGATATATGCACGCCAATGGAATCATAAAGTTGCACCGCTTTTTTTTGTTCCCCCAGGCGTATTTATCATTTTCAATTAAAAATAGAGGGACTATACATACATATGCAGGTACCTCAATCAAAACGCAAAATGCACAAAATGCAGTTTACTATTTTGATCAAAACACAAACGACCTTGACTTCCATATGAATTTGTTTTTGGTAATATCCACGTGACCTCATGTTATACTTTCGCTTTCCACTAATCGTATTAATACAATTTCTTATATTAGTTCGTTTGAACGAACCGCTCAATATTTAGGTGCCCATTGGTTCTTAGCTAGGAGTTTTAAAATCTGAATGCAAATGTAAACGCAGCTTCCTCTATCGAATTTTTAGTTGGCAGTTTGGGAGCGTGCCCTGCGTGAATTAAATGCGCAGTAGTGATTACAAAATGCCGTCGGAGTCTAAACCTTTGTTGACAGCCCAGACGGAAAAGCCAAATCATTACTCGTAAGTGTAAATTCAGTGTGTGTTTATAGTCGTGACGTATTTTAGAACTAGTTCTGTGCAATTAAATGCGAGTTTAAGGTTAAAGTATTGTGTTGTTTTGTAGATATTTGAAAGAATTTCGCGTCGAGCAATGCCCGCTCTTCTTACAACACAAATGTACACAGCATCGACCATTCACCTGTTTTCATTGGCATTTTATGAATCAGAGACGACGAAGGCCAGTGAGGCGTAGGGATGGGACTTTTAATTATAGCGCAGACAATTATTGCACAAAATACGATGAAACAACGGGCATATGTCCTGACGGAGATGAGTGAGTATTGTTTTTGGTTAGCTTTCCTGTCATTTTTTCATAATCTGATTTGTGGGCGTGACAGTTTATGTTATGGTTATGACGCAGTTATCTTGCCATATACCTAACTTGCTTTAAATCAGCGACTTATTTAATTTAGTTATATAAGTTATAAAATTGTAATGTCTAAAATGTATACTATTAATAATAAGGCGACTTTGAGAAGTAAACTAAAATAATATATCAGTTTTTCAACTATATCAACAAACTATAACCCAACTTTTTTTAGATTACCTAGGTCAATTAAATTATGGGATGGGACACGACCACAAAGTATTGTTTTGTGCGTATGTTATTTATTGATTCACAACACTAAACCATTGCATTGGATGTGATTTGTAAACAAATGGGTACCCTACAGTATACTTAAATCGATCTATCAATAAAATAATTAGGTATACTTAAATAGAACATTAAAAAAGTTGTTTATTGTTGAAGGGATTCCAGTAACATTTTTTTGGTGTCGAGATACATGCAAATCACTGTAAAATTATCTTACACTACATTTTATACATATATATATATAGGGTGCTTACACTAAATTTTATGTAGGTACGTTTTTAGTGTATAGGTCTATAGAATCGTTTAATAAAAAATGAATATGTGAGGTTATTTGGACCCTTTTTTGCCACCTTGTTAAAATATTGTCGAATCTACAGGGTGGTCATATACCTCTGGGTGTCGACTAACTTCCCTATATTAAATGGAACACCTTATATATTTTTACAAATGTTGAAAGACCATATAATTTTGAGTTGAAAACATGTGTTATAACCTATACCAAATCCCAGCCCTTTTGAGGATAATCCATGTTTTTAAAAATAAATAACATAATGTTAGGGTCTGGAAAAACCATAATTTTTTCTGGGTAGTAGGCTCCATTTTATTTTTAGCAGGGCGTAAGAACTTACAGGGATCCATACTCTAATTAAAATAGATTCAAAAATGTTATACCAAGTGTTCAATTTATTTTGTTACATTTTGTCAATTCCAAATCGAGATAACTTGTTTAGTTTGAACTGTATTTTTTGGCCCAAGTTGTCTAACTTTAATTTCTCTTTTTGCTCATATACACATCATGTGGGGTTTAAGTTACAAATTTCGGAGATATTTTCGATTTTCCTTGGTTTGTAAGAATCCATCTTAAAAGTTGCCATCAAACTAGCCATGAAACATGTAAACAGCAAACTTAAAAAATGGAATTAACTACGGTTCATTGCTTCTTTACTATAAGAATGCTAAGAATAAGTTTGGTGCTGTAAATAAGGCTTGTATGTAAAGCAGATAATGAGTGAAATGTCGATCAGTTGACACTGTGCCAAGTTTTGTATTTATTGTATTTGTTTACAATTTTTTGGTTTTTAGGAATAATTTTTATTTTTTATTTATGAATATCATAGTTTCTTGTTAAAAGACAATGGTATTTTTGAACATTTGTTAAATAAATGACTGTTGTTGGACTCGTCATTTTATAGTAAAACAAATTTACCATCTCATCATTATCTTTGTATTTGTTTATTAGTTACAGGGTCATCGATTTATCATAGGAAGTGAGTTTCTCAGAAACACCTGAGAGAAATTAATTATTATGAAAGGCAAATCACTTTTACTTACCTTCACTCAAAATTAAGGCAAGAATAAAAAAATCCGTCTTAACGACGCTAAGCGTCGCGACGCCTCAAAATTTTTGCCACTTTTGCCTGCAAACGCCAAAAACACCTTTTTTACTTTACCATTGCAAAGGTATTTATATTAATTATGAAATGAGTTCTTTTTCTATATAACAGTTTTTTTTTGTATTTTGAATATCTAAAAACTTGTGATCGATTTATGGTTGAGTACACTAACTACCTGTTTTTCTCGTAAAGAGTATATCAATTTACTTGCCTCTACCAAAGCCAGAAGCTTCTGCCTTTTGAGACAGAAATAAAATATATAGCTTAACAATGCTAAGCATTGCGATGCCTCGATTTTTTTAGCAATATACCTTTTTTGTTTTAATTTTTTTATATACCTTTAGTTATTATTTCAAAAGTTATAGCCGATTCCCAAGTATACAGGGTGTCTCAGCTTTTAGTTTACAGACTTTATTTGCTCACCCAGGATAGTTAGCAAAAAAATGTATATACAAAAGTTACTTGAATTCAAGAGGCCTATAAAATGACATATTCCGTTTGACATGTGCTAGTGACCTTGAGGTTATGTCAGTGTCAATATAAGTTTTTTAAATACAACACCCTGTATTTTTCGACATTTTTGGATTTACCGAACAATTCTACACATATTTCATGTAACATACCCTATACCTATCTTCAACCGTTTTCGAGATTTTCAAAGTCAAACAGCTATTATTTTACAATACAAAGAATTTTCAGTTTGCCTTGTTTGCCAGCTCGATTTGAAAATTTATTAAACTAATTGCTTATAATTACTGAAATATCCCATTGATCTGATTAAAATTACTTTTAACAATACCTCTCAATTGTTTCAAAACTGACAAGGCAAACTGAAAATTCTTTGTATTGTGAAATAATAGCTGTTTGACTTTGAAAATCTCGAAAACGGTTGAAGATAGGTATAGGGTATGTTACATGAAACATGTGTAGAATTGTTCGGTAAATACAAAAATGTCGAAAAATACAGGGTGTTGTATTTAAAAAACTTATATTGACATAACCTCAAGGTCACTAGCACATGCCAAACGGAATATTCATATTATAGGCCTCATGAATTCAAGTAACTTTTGTATATATTTTTTTTTGCTAACTATCCTGGGTGAGCAGATAAAGTCTGTAAACTAAAAGCTGAGACACCCAGTATAACCTACTACTTAAATAGTCTATTTCTAAATTTCACACAATTTAATACATAAACTAAGAAAACGTTATGACTTGTGCTTAATGTAAACAGCCCTTGGTATTTTAGGGGGAAAATAAATAATAAATGTACAGCCCTTGGTATTTTAGGGGGAAAATAAATAATAAATGTATCAAGTACAGCTCGAGAAAGGTTTATTATAAGATAACGGTCTGAACCACACAAAAAAATACATTTTCAATCTCACACCTCGAGAGCTTGCTTTGTGCCTTAAAAAGCATAACCTACGATAAAATATACAAACAAATAAATAATCCCTTATGCCACCAAAATCTTAAATAAGCACGCCCCTAAAAAAATCACGGTTATAATTGCTCCGGTTGATAGTTCCGGCCGCTCGGGCACGTACAGGCCGTTCTTTTAGTTTTCGGCCGAAGGGTCCCATCGAGTATTCTACATTAAATAGGTCACTGAAGTTCCGAACGTTCATTTGAACGAAAAAAAATTAAATCGTAATACCACGCTAATTGACGCGTATATGAAGTATAGGGATCATATCTTGACGCTTGCAAAAAATTACAATGTTCGTTGGTCATCGGAAACCACCCCAATGGTAACCCCTACAGCCAAGTAGTAATTTCTGCACGAGAAACCACAACGCAGACCACGCTGGTTTCTCTGCAAAACATTATTAAATATTAAGTCGTGATTATTAAAACTTATTCCCGATTGTTGTCGCCATCGGAAACCACCCCATCGACTACCACCGAAGTTAAGTAATTTATACACGAGAAACCAAGACCCAGACCACGGTGGTTTCTTTTGCAAAACATTATTAAATATTAAGTCGTGATTATTAAAACTTATTCCCGATTGTTGTCGCCATCGGAAACCACCCCATCGACTACCACCGAAGTTAAGTAATTTATACACGAGAAACCAAGACCCAGACCACGCTGGTTTCTCTGCAAAGCATTATTACATATTATGTCTTGATTTTTAAAACCTATTCCCGATTGTTGTCGCCATCGGAAACCACCCCATCGACTACCACCGAAGTTAAGTAATTTATACACGAAAAACCAAGACTCAGACCACGCTGGTTTCTTTGCAAAACATTATTAAATATTAAGTCGTGATTATTAAAACTTATTCCCGATTGTTGTCGCCATCGGAAACCACCCCATCGACTACCACCGAAGTTAAGTAATTTATACACGAGAAACCAAGACCCAGACCACGCTGGTTTCTTTGCAAAACATTATTAAACATTAAGTCGTGATTATTAAAACATATTCCCGATTGTTGTCGCCATCGGAAACCACCCCATCGACTACCACCGAAGTTAAGTAATTTGTACACGAGAAACCAAGACCCAGACCACGCTGGTTTCTTTGCAAAACATTATTAAACATTAAGTCGTGATTATTAAAACTTATTCCCGATTGTTGTCGCCATCGGAAACCACCCCATCGACTACCACCGAAGTTAAGTAATTTATACACGAGAAACCAAGACCCAGACCACGCTGGTTTCTTTGCAAAACATTATTAAACATTAAGTCGTGATTATTAAATTGGAGTTTATTGGAGGTTTCAATGAATATAATTTCTAGTTGCATTATGCATTCCACTATATTATGTGAAGGCACCGTTAAACCGCCGAATGGTAAATTTGCAGTAGTGTCAGCTTTGACTTTAGCAAAATGCACAGCCGTTGTTTCTAAATTATTTGCATACCGGACAAGAATGTTGTACCAGACATTTTTTAATAAGATAGCCCGTGACATATACCAGTGCGTTACCTTCTGTACTACTTAGGTTTCTGTAGTCAGTGGTAAAGGCTTTTAAACATTTATGTGGTGTTGACAGTGGAACAATAAATTCTCTACAGCTTTCTACTAAATTCGGATTAATATTTACTACAACTACGAATGACCACGACCATTACCTACGAAGCTACCTTCAGAAAAGTGCAAACTACAAATTGTTACTTACAAACTACATTGCATTGCTCTAGTGTAAGATTTGCATATCTATGCGTATCTATAAATCCTAAAGATTTTTTCCAACTTTGGCATCTAAGACGGACATATTAGTAAATAAATATACAATAAATATGTTTTAATTCAAATTATATAATTAGTCCCATTTTACAAAAACAAAAACAAAAACAAAAAACAGACTATTATTATTATTTTGAAAATATGTATAGGTAGGTATATAAATAAAAGTACATATAAAATACCATTTATAGGATAGGTAAAACTTAAAAAATACCTAGTCTCATCGATCTTACCTAGTTTGATACTTTGGACATAGAAAAAATGATATTCCAGATGCGGCTTTGCTGTTACAACCATCAACAGAACACAATGCCATTTTTACTAATAGTTTAAAGTACAAGTCACAAAATGTCAATAAATAACCAATAAAAAAAAGAATATGTCCTCTTTAGCACAATAGTGTCTTTAAATATCCACTTATGAAGTCAGATATTTTATTAAATAATCATAATTCATAAATTATGAACCATAAGCCACATAAATATCAATAAGTATAGGATCCGTCCGGTATAGCGAACTGCCCGCGGCTATCGAATGAACTTAAGGTTTATGGTGATTGTGAGACTGACGGTATGAGCGCGGCCGTCGACAACCGCTGAGATCCCGGACGGGGCAAGGAGAGTGCATTAGTGGGTGGAGCTTAGAGTGCACCTGATAGTGTTGTTTATGTTCGGTGTTTTTGCACTTGACGTTTTTGTACCACCGCGGACCAGCTTCCCAAAACAAGGTAGAAGCTACTGTGCCGAAGGCTGGTTGACACTGGGGCTACAGTGTTTCAAACAATGCCCTTGGGATACTACGCAACCCCCCATTGTATTTTGCCTTCTACTCACATAGCTGTAGATTGTTAATTAATAAATCATGATATAATAATTAACAATTTTGTACGGAGGAACTGGAGTGGCCTGTGCTTTGGTTTCTCGTGGAGAAATCGCTGAAATATGAGGGTAGTCGATGGGATGGTTGCCGATGGCGACAGAACACAGGGATATTTTTTTGAAAATCGTGATTTAATATATATTAATTTCTTCCAGAGAAACCAGCGGTTTCTCGTGTATAAATTACTTAACTTCGGTGGTAGTCGATGGGGTGGTTACCGATGGCGACAACAATCGGGAATAAGTTTTAATAATCACGACTTAATATTTAATAATGTTTTGCAAAGAAACCAGCGTGGTCTGGGTCTTGGTTTCTCGTGTATAAATTACTTAACTTCGGTGGTAGTCGATGGGGTGGTTTCCGATGGCGACAACAATCGGGAATATGTTTTAATAATCACGACTTAATGTTTAATAATGTTTTGCAAAGAAACCAGCGTGGTCTGGGTCTTGGTTTCTCGTGTATAAATTACTTAACTTCGGTGGTAGTCGATGGGGTGGTTTCCGATGGCGACAACAATCGGGAATAAGTTTTAATAATCACGACTTAATATTTAATAATGTTTTGCAAAGAAACCAGCGTGGTCTGAGTCTTGGTTTTTCGTGTATAAATTACTTAACTTCGGTGGTAGTCGATGGGGTGGTTTCCGATGGCGACAACAATCGGGAATACGTTTTAATAATCACGACTTAATATTTAATAATGTTTTGCAAAGAAACCAGCGTGGTCTGGGTCTTGGTTTCTCGTGTATAAATTACTTAACTTCGGTGGTAGTCGATGGGGTGGTTTCCGATGGCGACAACAATCGGGGATAAGTTTTAATAATCACGACTTGATATTTAATAATGTTTTGCAAAGAAACCAGCGTGGTCTGAGTCTTGGTTTTTCGTGTATAAATTACTTAACTTCGGTGGTAGTCGATGGGGTGGTTTCGGATGGCGACAACAATCGGGGAATAGGTTTTAAAAATCAAGACATAATATGTAATAATGTTTTGCAGAGAAACCAGCGTGGTCTGGGTCTTGGTTTTTCGTGTATAAATTACTTAATTTCAGTGGTAGTTGATGGGGTGGTTTCCGATGGCGACAACAATCGGGAATAAGTTTTAATAATCACGACTTAATATTTAATAATGTTTTGCAAAGAAACCAGCGTGGTCTGTGTCTTGGTTTCTCGTGTATAAATTACTTAACTTCGGTGGTAGTCGATGGGGTGGTTTCCGATGGCGACAACAATCGGGAATAAGTGTTAATAATCACGACTTAATATTTAATAATGTTTTGCAGAGAAACCAGCGTGGTCTGCGTTGTGGTTTCTCGTGCAGAAACTACTACTTGGCTGTAGGGGTTACCATTGGGGTGGTTTCCGATGACCAACGAACATTGTAATTTTTTGCAAGCGTCTAGATATTATCCCTATACTTCATATACGCGTCAATTAGCGTGGTATTACGATTTAATTTTTTTCGTTCAAATGAACGTTCGGAACTTCAGTGACCTCATTAAATAACAATGGTGCTCAACTATTTTAAATAATTAACTCTTAATTTTACTTATTTACATTTGTTTATTGTTTAGCTATCTAAAGATCTGTTTATTATAAGTTGTACAATATTTCAGCTGATAAAACCTAGGTTGAATATATTTTTTGATGTACCTAAATGAAACCACATTTACTTCTGTATATGTTGAACGAGGCAATCGCGGTCGAAAAATGAAATTTTAAATGTTACAATATTTACTATTGAGGAATTCACCGCAGAAATCGGCCATAACTTTTATTTTGAAATAATCAAAACATTTTTACGAAGTCATAAGAATAGGTACGTAGGTATATTGCTAAAAAAAATTGAGGCATCGCGTCACGACGCTTAGCATCATTAAGCTATGTTTCTTATTCCGTCTTAATTTTTAGTAAAAACAAGTAAATTAAAATACTCTTATACAAAAATTATATTCAAATAGATACAAAAATTATATTCAAATAGGACACTACAATAAATCGACCATAACTTTTTAAATATTCAAAATAAAAAAAAATCTTGAATAGAAAAAGAACTCATAATTAATACTCGTATACCTTTATAATGGTAAAGTATAAAAGGTATGTTGCTGAAAAAAAATTTTGAGGCGTCACGACGCTTAGCGTCGTTAAGACAGATTTTGTATTCTTGCCTTAATTTTGAGTGAAGGTAAGTAAGTAAAAGTGATTTGCCTTTCACAAAAATTAATTTTTCTCAGCCGTTTCTTAGAAAAACTCACTTCCTATGACAAATCGATCGCCCTGTACATAGTGTCTTTCCTTATTAAGGAAAATATTTGTTTCCAGTTTTGGGATATTTTTAGAGAAAGTTAACATTGTATATAAATATGTTATTATGGTTCATTTTCGATTAAAATAATGGAAGTAGGGTAATTTAATCTGCTTTTTGTTTAATAAACTTATTAAACTTAATTATTTAATAAATCTTCCTGGAAAAAACTGAATACTTAGTGGTTAATTCAATTTTGAAGTTTGCTCCTGAGTTTGCTATTTACATTCATTGCTAGTTTGTTGCCAATTTTTAAGAAAATTTCTTGAAAATCGAAGAAAATCGAAAATATATCCGACATTTCTAACTAGCCAAAAGAGAAGTGAAAAACAACTTGCGCCAAAAAAAGTTTATTGAAATGAGAGTTTCATGTACTATTTGATGATTTTGTATCCAACAGCAGATTGTAAGTATGTGGGACGCTACTGACCATGCATCATACTACTACGTACAAAAAATACTCGGAAATTGTAAAAAAATACACATAAATTGTTATTTATTCATCAAAATTTATTTTGTCCCCTTCAGAGTAGGCTCCATTGAGTGCAATAATATGCCAACGTTTAACTCAATCCTCCATAGGTCGCCGAAGGTATCACCTTCAGCTCCTTCAGCGAATTTTGTTTAATGACCTTTATCGTTTCAAAGCGGCGAACCCCGTAGTGGCAATTTTATTTTTGGAAATAAAAAAAATCACACGGAGCCATATCCGGTGAATACGGTGGTTGGTCGAACGTATTTATTGAGTTTTTGGCCTTACATTCGTCACAATCGTAGCTCGGTGAGATGGCGCGTTGTCGTCGTGCAAAATCAAAGAATTTTCCTTCCAGAATTCCGGCCGTTTCCGACGGATACTTTCACGCAAACGCCTCAAAATGCCGAGATAATACACTCAACATCCACATATCCGAACTTTTCCGTTCCGCAAACTTCCACATTTCCGAACTTTCGTCACCTCGGGATAACCGAATTGCTGGCGCATGCGCAAAGGGTTCTTCTGGCTCATTGGTCATTCGACATAGACATTAGACATTTGACAGCGACAAGTTCGGTTGTGTGGAAGTACAAGTTCGGAAATATCGTGAGAAAAAGTTCGGGAATATCGTGAGTTCGGAAATATGGAGTTCGGATATGTGGATGTTGAGTGTACTTTTTATTAACCATCTGTCCTTGCAGAAGGAATTCGGAATATATCACGCCTCGACAATTAAAAAAAACGTCCACCTTCACCTTCATCCAAAAACCATCACCTTCATTTGGCACGGTTTTTTCGGTTTCGGCTCATCATCATAGTGCCATTCCGATGATTGACGACTTCTTTGCATGTCATACTCGTAGACCCACGTTTCGTCTCCAGTTATGATGCGTTTTATGAAACTTGATTCACTATCGGCTCTGGAAACCATGTCAAGAGCAACCTGCTTCCGATGCTCTTTTTGAAGAACATCCAGCTCTTTCGGAACCAGTCTCGCAGCGACGCGTTTCATACTCAAAATATCACTCAAAATGCCATGAGCTGACGTTGTCGATATGTCACACTCTTGAGCTAACTCTCTAACACTCATTAGCCCAATCAACGGGGAGAAAACCGGTCACTAATTGTTATCAGCAAACAAAAAATATGGTCGTATAGAGAAAAAAATTCTAAAAAAAGATAGCGTTTTTTGCGACTCGAGTTTTAATGGCGAACATAACCAAAAAAATTCGCAAAAAGTAAAACAATTTTTTTTTTTACAAAAAAAAAGCTTTAAGTCTAAGTTAAGCTACACAAGAAAGTTAAATTAGAAAGTTGTAGGTCTTAAAAATGCGCGTTGAATGAGATGTGAACGAAAAAAATCGGTTCATAATCATTTGAGAAAAATTTAAAAAAACGTTAAAATTCGCGTCTTCGTATTTTTGCTGTATAAATTCTAATTTTGTTTGAACAGACTTCTTGTTAACTAGAAATACAGCCCAAGACAAGCGGAAAATTACCCTTTTTTCAAGAATTCAAAAAAAGTTTTATTTTTTTCGAGTTATAACGATTTTTTTAAAAAAATACGTTTTCAAAAATCAGCTTTTACAGAAAAATGATCGTACAGAAACGATCGTGGGCTCATTTTATTCGCGAAGACTTGTACTTTCATGCTATTAAAAAACCAAATCGCTTTTATTTAATTTTTGCATAAAAAAATGCGTTGTAAAATTGTATCATTTTTTCGAACCGGTTTTTTCCGAATAACTTTTTTTATTTTGGTTTTACATTTTTGGCCGTTGCATATTTGAAAACTGGCATTCAAAACACGCATTTAAAAAAATGAAGGTCCTACGACCTCAAGCCGAGATATTTTTTTTAAGCGGAGGAAAAGATAATTTTGCGAGCGTGATCGATTTGAAATCGTGTTTAGTTTTCGATGCGCCCAAGCGGAGTGTCCGTCCACTGTCGCCGTGTGTTGGCTAACGCGTGCCGCACTCAACGCGGTACTTTCGCAAACAATTATGTCAACTTAATTTATGCGAAATGATTTGAAATATTTTTTTAAGAAAGTAAAAGTGAAAAGTCATTCGGACGTATACAGCGCTGTCAGGAATTAAAAAAAATTATCTCGGCTCCCTGAGGTCGTAGGACCTTAATTTTTTTTAAAAAAATGCGTGTTTTGAATGGCAGTTTTCAAATATGCAACTGCCAAAAATGTAAAACCAAAATTCAAGTTATTCGAAAAAAACCGGTTTGAAAAAATGATACAATTTTACAACGCATTGTTTTATGCAAAAATTAAATAAAAGTGATTTGGTTTGTTAATAGCATGAAAGTACAAGTCTTCGTGAATAAAATGAGCCCACGATCGTTTCTGTACGATCATTTTTGCCTCTGTAAAAGCTGATTTTTGAAAACGTCTCTTTTTTTTTAAATCGTTATAACTCGAAAAAATAAAACTTTTTTGAATTCTTGAAAATAGGGTCATTTTCCGCTTGTCTTGGGCTGTATTTCTAGTTAACAAGAAGTCTGTTCAAACAAAATTGGAATTTATACAGCAAAAATACGAAAACGCGAATGGTGACGTTTTTTTAAATTTTTCTCAAATGTTTATGAACCGATTTTTTTCGTTCACATCTCATTCCACGCGCATTTTTAAGACCTACAACTTTCTAATTTAACTTTCTTGTGTAGGACTTGAAGCTTTTTTTTTTTATTTGCAAAAAACCGTTTTGACTTTTGCGATTTTTTTTGGTTATGTTCGCCATTAAAACTCGAGTCGTAAAAAACGCTATCTTTCTTAGAATTTTTTTCTCTATACGACCATATTTTTTTTGCTGATAACAATTAATGACCAATTTACATGGGGGCTTTCGCTCGTTGATTGGACTACATGTGGCGATTTTCAAGCACTGCTTTGATTTTGTCGATGTTATCGGCTGTCGTAGAGGTTGGTGGCCGACCGAAGCGAGGCACATCTTCGACGATTCCACGGCCCGCTTTGAATTCCTTATACCACTCGTAAGCCTGTGTTTTGGACATACACGAATCACCGAAGGATTTTTTTTTACCTGGAATTGATCAAATTCAACTTATAAATGCTCAAAATTTTCGTCTCATCATAAGCTAGTGCGAAAAAGAAGATTTATTGCTCCAGACCCTGTGCATCCCCTTAAATGAAGGGTTAACTAACCCTTCATTTTTCCATTACGCACATGCGAGAAAAAGCATACTTAATTGCTACCGCCCAATAAAAAAGGCTGTTTTGCTACATACAATATATGGTTTCCGAAGTATTTTTACCTCCTGAACACGAATCCGTGGTCAGGTTAGGCCCATCCGAGGGCCCATCGCCTTTCAGTCTTCAGTAATGGAAAAATGGAGGGTTAGTTAACCCTTCATTTAAGGGGATGCACAGGGTCTGGAGCAATAAATCTTAATGTTGTGTCTCGTTTAAATGAGACACTGCAGACGACAGACGAAAAAAGACGGCCCCACTGAAAAATTGGAACCTGTTCCATTTTAGCCACCGCCTCCGATTGTCTATGACGAGTCGGTAACAAATGGAACGAATGCACAAATACGCGGTAAAGCACACGCAACTACAATTTAGTCGGAGCTGGGCGAAATATAAAGCGTGGTCAGTAGCGTACTACATAGTTTCAATCTGGTGTTGGAGTACCTACCTGTATTTTTTTACAAAAAAGATTTTTGAAAAACTAGCATCAAATATCTAGAGCTTTCTTTGCTTATATTTTAAATTTTATTTACTGCTTGATATCATAAAATGTCTAACATATTGTATATAGACATCCAAAAAAACGTCATCAAATGACTATGTCATTTGGTTCTTCAATCGTTCATTAATCGGCTATGAACGAGAGAGATGAAAAAATCAGTAATGTTGAAGCTCAAAGCGAAACTTTGTTGTTGTCAAACTTTTGACAAGTAGCTGTCACAATAATTGTAAAACAAATAATGGCTCTCACATAATGCGACAGCCTTCACAATTAAATAAGGTTATACATTTAAGATATAGAATATAAAATACAGAAATACGTTTTTTTTTGGTAGACCAACTTTGATGACCTTTTATTTTTGAATTTATCCGTTTAATTGAGCAATTACATAAGGAACTTGGTGTGATACGCGTTTACCGACCCATGCTGCTGATATTCTAATTTTATCGCGACTGGTACTATCGCCGCGTAATTAGTAAAGCCGGCTATCAGCGCGGCGGCCCAGTGGCGTGATGCAGGCTTTGTGCATGAGTCACAGCCGGCTGAACGCGCGGCGGGCGATGCGAGTCAGTTTATAACGGGGGGGGGGGGGGGGGGGGGTGGTGTTTTTTCTTTTTTTTCCCCGTTATACCGTTCTAAGCGTTTACTTGAAATCGCCTATTATTTTTACGTATAACGAAAATGTCGACGCCACGGAAGGGTAGAAAGCGACCATACGCTGATAGAGTGGATAAATTTATGACGCGTACGGTTATGGCCCGCCGCCCGGATCTGCCGGCTTTAGTAATTAGTGACAAGCGACAAGCCGGACAATCATTCGTTACACGATTACATACGATTACAAACGATTATTTACACATTAACATATTTTTACCAGCAAGAAAAATTTCAGCAATTTTTATTGCACGCATGCTTATTTATGTTTGTTTCTGCAATTTATTGCAGATAAAAATTTCAAGCCCGGAGCTATAATTATTGCGGCTATCTGCAATTTTTAATTTTTTGAAGTGACATTTGACATTTTTTTCATGTTGCCAACTGTTTGACGTAACCCAACGTTCAACGTGCGGTGGTGTCGTTTTGTGTTTTAGGTTATGTGTTTTGTGATCTAAAATTTCTGTATTTTGTGATTTTCTGAATTACCCATCACCGAGATTGATTTAATCATGTCTATTTTGTTTGTTTAAAATGGATAAACTTTCTTATAGCAAGGTGAGTTTATCAGTGCATTTTGGTAACATTGACTGTGAACTAAAATTAGCATAAAAAATTGCACACTGTAAAGTAGCTACGAAATTTCTTGCGCCATAAAAATTTCCGCAAGAAGAATTGCGAACTGTAAAGCGGCTTTTACAGGTCTGGAACCGCGACTATTAGGCCAGTGGAATTAGAAAAAGTGTGGATCTAATTAACGACAGATTTTAACATGGTTTAGTGTGTTCATTAGAAGTTCAGAAACATCGTCCTGAAATTGATCCCAATTTGGAGGTCAGAAACGATGTCAAATTGACGTAATGTGCAAAAATCGTTAAAAACGGACATATAATTGATTTGCTCTGGGACTATTGCCATTAGAAGTATCGAATTTTTTCTAATAGGTAATGAAAATCCGGTAAATTTGCGACTTTCGAGTTCGACTTGGTTAAATTATTTATTTAAATATTTAAAAAATACCGCTGAAATTTCCAAAATTTTGATTTATCTCATTTTGCGAAAAATGCGTGCTTGAAACTTTTGGGACATGTTTTTCATGATCCTCAAGACACCAAAAAAATTTTCATAAAAAAATATTAATTCGTTAACGAGAAATTCCATTTGTTTATAAAAAACACCTTAAATGTTTAATGACATTTGCCCTATTGCCGTCGACAAAAAAAGGTTCATCCAGGTCTCATTTTTTTCGTAAAGACCAATATTTTGTGATACTGCAATGGTCATATTAATTTTTCCATTTTAAGACCGTCAAAATGGCGTCCGAAAAATTAATATGCGATTTTGATATCTTGGTAGCTGCTATTTTTATACCAATTTTAAAAAAATAGACTAGCATATGCAGAAGCCGAGATAATTTTTTTTAATAATTTCACCATTTGTTTGTTTATAAACATTAAGGCTTCAAATTTTAACTGTGTCTAGTTCAATACTTTAATTTTGCAATTTCATTCACCATGACGTAAAAAACGCTTTTTGGAAAGGTAGACGCTCATTTGAAACTAATAGTGTTTTTTGGCGAACGTATGTAAATGATCCAGGCCAAGCAGAGTTTCAAAAGTCGATCGAGCTATTTCAAATTCGCGGACTGAAAAAAAAGTTCGTATGCAGGTCGGTTCTTACTCGATTTTAACGTTTCTTTTTTTCTTTTGGGGTAGCACGCAAATATAACAACAACTAGCATGGAGAAATTTAACAAGTATTTAAACAAATTGTGATAAACAAATTTTTTTGACAAAAAAAGTAATAATGTGCAAATTATTATTATTACCATAAATTATTTTTTTTTTAATTTGTTTATAACAATTTTTTTAAATAATTGTTAAATTTCTCCATGCTAGCTGTTGTTATATTCGCGTGCTACCCCAAAAGAAAAAAGAAACGTGAAAATCGAGTAAGAAACGAACGAGATTCGAACTTTTTTTTTCAGTCCGCGAATTTGAAATAGCTAGAAACTCTGCTTGGCTTGGATCACTGATGACGTCATTTACTTTCGCCCAAAAACACTATTAGTGTCAAATGTGCGTGTAAAATTATTAAAAAAAAATTATCTCGGCTTTTGCATATGCTAGAGCAACTTAAAAAAAAATTGTGTAAAAATACCAGCTACCAAGATATCAAAATCGCATGTCAATATTATTGTTTATTTGCGATTAACTATTGCGATTTTGTTTATATGTGAATTTTTCGGACGCCATTTTGACGGTCTTAAAATGGAAAAATTAATATGCCCACTGCAGTATCACAAAATATAGGTCTTTACGAAAAAAATGAGACCTGGATGAACCTTTTTTGTCGACGGCAATAGGGTCAAATAGCATTAAACATTTAAGGTGTTTTTTTATAAACAAATGGAATTTCTCGTTAACGAATTGATATTTTTTGATGAAAATTTTTTGGTGTCTTGAGGTCATAAAAGACACATTTCCCAAAAGTTTCAAGCATGCAGAAGCTTTTTTCGCAAAATGAAAGATAAATCAAAATTTTGGAAATTTCAGCGGTATTTTTAAATATTTAAATAAATAATTGACCAAATCGAACTGGAAAGTCGCAAATTTACCGGATTTTCATTACCTACACATTAGAAAAAATTCGATACCTCTAATAGCAATAGTCCCAGAGCAAATCAATTATACATATGTACGTTTTTACCGATTTTTACACATTACAACGTCAATTTGACATCGTTTCTGACCTCCAAATTGGGATCAATTTCAGGACGATGTTCCTAAACCCAAATGAACACACTCCATGTTAAAATCTGTCGTTAATTAGATCCAAATAGACCTTTTTTTTCTAATTCCACTGGCCTATTTGGCAAACGGCTGTAACCGCGACCGTATGGTTACACTATCAATGATTCCATTCTCGTTTCAAAGGAACAAAGTACATGTGGTAAGGCAACTCTTCGCCTAAGGTGCACTGTAAAAAAAAACAATTATCGTTCACTTTCAAAATTAAAAATCCCAAACACTGAAGTCGACTCTGAACTGGATATAAACCAGTAGTGTGAAATTTGATATTCTCGTATTTTCGTAAGAAAGCATGGGACCCACATCATATTTTATGTGATGATTATTGGACTTAAGTAGAACGCCATAATAGCAAACAAACTTAAAATGAAACTTGAGAAAGAAAAACAAAAAACGTCTGCCTCACTAGAAGATCTTAAAAACGGCTTGCAAAATATTCGAAGTATTTTTTTCAGAATTAGCAACTTAATATAGACTTTTTATTCGTGTGCTTTTTGCAAATATTTTGGAAACCGTTTTCAAGATAATCTGGTGGACAAACATTTTTTGAATTTTGTTTTTCAAGTTTCATTTGAAATTTTGTTACTACAACCTTCTACTTATCACTAGGCTTCGGAATGTTTGTCTGTCCGCATGTAAAACTGCGTAAAAGTATCCTGCCTTCCCGCGGCGGGATGGCGTACTACTGCGCATACGCGGGCACTGTAGCGTTTTCGGGAAGGGTCAATGACGTATGTAGCACGGGCAATAAATACACGCGTATGTAATGTACAAGGCGCTAAAAAATACGGTTTATACTTTCATTATCATAGAGTTTTGTAGTTCTGAGCCCTGCATTGCCGCAGACATTTCCGTACCGGACTTATCATCCCCTAAAATATGATGTGGGTCCCATGCTTTGTTACGAAAATACGAGAATGTCAAATTCCACAAGACACCACTGATTTCTACCCAGTACAGACAGAGTCGACTTCAGTGTTTGGGATTTTCAATTTTGAAAGTGAACGACAATTACTTTTTTTATACAGTGCATATTAGGCGAAGAGTTCTCTCCCATATATATGTACTTGGAATTGCGCCTGTGTCGATTTCCACGTAAAAGTTCTGCTGGACACTAAAAAAAATGAATACATTAACAGAAAAAAATTATCTCAGGAAAAGTCAAGTAAGAAAATCTTTTTCACAGAAAGAGCTAATGTATTAGTAGAACTAGTGGTTAAAATGCAACGGCCCCGTGAGGGTTGTGATATTAAGAGCATAAAAGAGTCCCCTTGTTTTGTTTTTTCAATAACGGGTTTATTTCTGGTCTTTTATATTTTTTATACAAATATGTAGTATATGATACAAGATCGTTTTTTGCTCTTCTAACAAATATTAAATTTTTTTTATTTATGGACATATTACAACAAAACTGCCTTCAGCAAAAAAACCGCACTGATCTGTCGAACGTTGACAATGAATTCCCTACAAAACATATAGGGAAAGAAGCGCTACCTACTGCTTAATTTATGGCAACACGACTGACAGTTGTAGATGGCACAGCGGGGACTTTTTTAAAAACATTTATATTTTCACTTAAAACTTGATGCTTTGTAAAATTAAGAAACTCATCCTCCCTCAAATTAGGGAGGAACCCTTTCCTTAATTTCACATACCATTCAAGGTTTAACAGTAAAAATAATAATTTTATCTCTGATATTTGATGATTTCAATTATAAAATTATATTTTCACTATTAGAAAGAAATAAAAAAAAATGAGAACGAAACATAACATGATTTATTAACAAGACATAACAATAGAACATTATTTACATAACAATACCATTAGATGTAATAGTATAAAGCAGTTTGTATCACTCTTGTTCAGGTTCCTTCCATTTGACCTGTCCAGTATGGGTGAGCCTACCAGTAAATTGGGCTTATACTTATGGTGTAATGCATAAAACTGGAGTCTAAAAAATATATAATACGGAAAGAATTACAATGTTCTTGATCTATTTTTTCAATTTCTATTCTCAATCTATTTTCATGTTCTTGATCTATAACTTCAAACAGTACATATCCAATAGAGTGTTTCAAAAAACCGACTATTTTTTTTCTCAGAGAACATTGAAAAATCTTCAGAGTATCCCTAGAAAATGACCCTGTTAAAATATGAGCCCTTAATATTAATATTTAGAGGTGGCGATTCTCAATTTTCTATTTTCCATTTAAATAACATGGGAACATTTTTTCTGAACTTTGGAATTTTATTACTCAAGGAAGAATCGCTGGATAGTGATACTCAAGATAGTTTGTTATAGTTTTGTAGGAAATTGAACCCTCTATAAAAAAGGTTTGATTGAAGATTTGTGTGAGGCAAGTCGTTTTGGAGTTATTAAGCCTCAAAAAATGAACTGTTTAAAATAAAAATCTTATTTACTTATAAATGCAACAAAATCGATTCATATCACTTAAATATCCACTATTATCAACTTTACAATAAAAATCTGTAAATTTTTAACAGAATGTAGATCAAAAATTCTATTAATCAAGGGTGAATGATAAATTTGATTGATCAATAATAAAAAATACGGGTATATTACAAATGAATATTAAAATTTCATTATAAATTTTGTATTTTATTACAAATAATTTATTTTGAATCGTTATAATTTTTTTCCGTCTTTTAAGAATGATTTATGATCATGAATAAAAATATTTAATTTTATTTTGTCATTTATGAATTATTTTTTTCTTCTGAATTATTCTTTTCTTCATTTATGAATTACTGTAGGTTTACATTTAAACCATCATAATTTAAATAAACTATCCTTTTTGTTTCAACTGCTTTTATTTCCGCTAACATATAAAATATATAAGCCAACTTAACTTGAACATCGTCTAAATGTGAATATTGCCAACCTACTAAACATAACAAGGTATCTACGCTAGGTGGGAAATTTGAATTAAATTTGGTTACTATGTACGTTTCTAATACAAACCGATGACATTACGATGAAAAAGTTGAACTAAGATATTTTTGTTGGGCTGTACATACTGAGGTTTTATTGACTGATGAGTTTAAACTGAAAATTTTAAAATATTTCCAAGTTTTCTATTTATATTAAACCAGAAAATAGTAAACAATTATGCAGAATTAAAAGAAATTTACTTGTAAAATGAAAACATGACAAATAGTAGAGTGCTAGCATTAATTTATTTTTGCTTCTGTGGGCGCCGCGGGGTTACAAGCTGAATTATATATAAAATTGAAGCTTATACCTTAGTGAATAGGAATCCGGAAGTAATAAAAAAATAACGCGGGCAGAAGGGCAGTAAAATCAAAAAACGAGTTATTACCACCAGCGGATAGTGCAGCACATAGGCTACAATTCCACATAAAAATCAATTTATATTTTGTACAGAATGTATTTTTTATCAATTTGTCAAAGTTGCGCACAGCATTGAGTCTTACGGGAGAATAAATTTTGAAACTCGAATATCTCGGTTCAAACACGGCGAAAATCTTACTGAAATTCAACAATTTTTATGTTAACACGCCATTTACTCGAAAACGAAGACCTGAATGAAAAAAACTTACTCTTCCAAACAGTTTCTATTATCAATTTAGAAGACAACAGCGTTTGATTCAAAATTTTTACTTCAATTGTAAATAAGATATGAATAAAAATACAAAATAAGGCATTTTTCAACCGTCTGCCTGTCGCTGGCTGCTCGCGTCCCCACTCGCATCTGTTTCACAAATTCCCATAGCTCCATCTCGTACTGTTACGTTATGATGATTTCTGGAATTTGAAGTGTGTGTATCTTACCCGTGATTTTCTAATTTGTTATTGTTATTACGAATATTACGTAAATGTTCCCTTGTGGGTGAGTGCATACGACTTCAGTATTACGTACCCAATAGTTATTAAACTTAAGTGTTCCCTTTTTACAAACTTAAATAGTGCTTATTGTACAGGGTGAGCCACGTAACTTCCTCACCCCCCCTTATTTCTTTAACTACTGAGATTTTTCAAAAATTAAAAGTTGTAGCTTATATAATTTTTTTGAAGATTTCAAATAGGTCATTGAAAATGAAATAGAAACTAATTTATTCGGGGTGCGCAAAAAAAGTTTGAATTTTTAAATGGAACACCCTATATATTAATGTATATTTGAATTGGTCATGTTTTGACAATTTCAAAAATGTCTATTACTTGTGTCTTCTATCTAATAACAAAAAAATTATTCATAAAATACCGCGAATAGTTTAAATTTTAAAGGTTAATTTGCGCTGTCAATGTAGGCCATGAAATATATAAAACAAAAACATTTGACACTTCTAATTACAAATCTTATAATTGTTAGAATAATTGTATGCCGTTTATATATGTTTATAATGGGTTATTCTTGGGAAGAAACGTTTGATATGTACAATTCAGGCTTCATTAAGAGAGTATTAAAGACAGTTTCCATTAAGATGGCAAAACAGAAAGAGGAATTTTCAAATATACTGAGACGGTGTTTAGAAATATCGATCTTTCCTAAATGAAAAAAATAAACATAAGGAAGCCAGTTGCGACAGAAGAATTGGAATTAAATATATTACTTTATTTTATGGAAAATCTAACAAATGTATGAAATGATAATTTAACAAATGGGACTACACGCAGAATATTAAAAAAAAAAAAACATTAGTGTAGAGCGTTCAGTCAATTGCCTGTTCAAAAATTATTGCCTCTTGATTGTGATTCGCGCCTTAATTTTTGTGAAACAATTCCGGGCAGATACAACTTGAATAATCCTAATATATTCAGAAATATTTTGTGGACTGATGAATCATCATTCACAACTTCAGATTGTTTCAACAGGAAAAATACACACTATTTGAAATCTCTGAAAATCCTAACACATATCAAGAAATTCAATTTCAGGGCAGGCAATCTATAAACGTTTGGTGTGGAATTCTCAACAATAAGATAATAGGCCCAATATTTTGTAATGGCAGCCTCACTGGTGTCAGATATTTAAGTTTTCTGAGGAATAGTATTGTTAATCTCTTAGATGATATTCCCCTCCATGAAGTAAGAGCTATAATTTGGCAACAAGATGGTGCTCCCTGCCATAATATTATTGGAGTGAGTCAATTTTTTGAACGAGAACTATAGGGATAGGGAAAAATTATATAAGCTACAACTTTTAATTTTTGAAAAATCTCAGTAGGAAAGAAATAAAAGGGGTGAGGAAGTTACGTGGCTCACCCTGTACAGTGTTACCAAGGATAATCTAGGTGAGTACACTTTTACTTTAGTAAATTGTAGGAAATTCTACGTTCGAATTATTTTTTTATCAAAATTTACTGATAGCACTAGTTCTGAGAGTGAAATCCGCTCACTTGTAAATATAATATGTAAAAAAATTGTAGGTACTATAATCGAATCAAGCGATAAAACTTTCTTTACTTTTATGATTCCACTAAGATTCGGGATAGTATAAACAGTCAGATGAGGGTATACAAAAAGTGATTGCTGCTGGCAAAACTGGAAATCTTGCTAATGTTGTGAGGCATAAAATGTGTTATATTGCTTATACGAGCAAACAAAACATTGAAAATTGAAAGAGAAGAGTGGAAAAACTGAAAGAGTACAGGGCAGCTGGTGTTGAACCTCCACCACTTCCTAGTAGATCGCTTCGTAATGGTAGATTTTACATAAATAAATGTGTATTTTGTCAGAAGCGGTCTGCTGGGAAGAGATTGTCCCAAGTTATGTCTAAAAATATTGAAGGTAAAATAAAAAATATTGCGTCGATCTCTTCAGAGGCTTTAGAAAGAATCGGCTCCAATGACTTAATAGCAATGGATCTATCCATTATCACATAATATAAAATATCACGTGAACTGCCTAATCATAGAATCATAATTTGTTTTATTAATTTTGTATGTTTTTCCACCTAGTGTTAAACATTATCTAGTAGCGATACCACCATTCATGTGTGTATTGAAACAGTACGCGATGGAGCTATGGGAATTTGTGAGATAGATGCGACTATAGCAGAGTGGGGACGCGGGACACCTAGCGGTCCGGCGGCCGGTCGAAAAATGGCCAATTTTCTAATTTTATTCACATCTTATTTACTATTAAAGCAACCTTTTTCAATTAAACGCTGTTGGCTTCCAAATTTATTATATAAACTTTTTATAAGAGTAAGTTTTTTACGATTAAGGTCTTTGTTATCGAGTAAATGGTGTCTAAACTTAAAAGTTGATGAATTTCAGTAAGATTTTCGACGTATTCGAACCGAGATATCCGAGTTTCAAAATGTATTTTCCCGTAAGACTCAACGTTGTGAGCAACTTTGAAAAAATTGATAAAAAAATACATTCTGTACAAAATATAACTAGATGTTTATGCGGAATTGTAGCCTAGGTCCTCTACTATCCGCCCATGGTAATAACCCGTTTTTTGATTTTACTGCCCTTCTGCCCGCGTTATTTTTTTATTACTTCCGGATTCTGATTTACTAATGTATAAACTTCCGTTTTATGCACAATTCAGCTTGTAACCCCGCGACGCCCACAGAACTTATTTTTAAGCATATTTAACGCTCCGTGGCACTCTACTAAAACCAAATTAAGAGTAATGCCAGGAACCAACATTTAACATATTCCTGTAAACAATCAAATAAGTTATAAAACATATAAAATATAAAAATTAATAATAAAAAAATCTTTTATTTAAATACTCTAAAAAGAAGAAAATAAACTTTAAATTGAATCAATCCCATCAATTTATTACATTACACAATTTATATGATATAAAAGCTTGTCACGAGATTTACTTGTAGATGTATTTACCTATTTTATAAAATACATACTTTTTTTTCTTAGATTTCCTTGTCAAGATCAAGTTACATAATTATTATATTCTTGTTTATCTACACACGTAAATCTTGTGACAAGCTTTTATATCATATAAATTGTGTAATGTAATAAATTGATGGGTTTGATTCAATTTAAAGTTTATTTTCTTCTTTTTTAGAGCATTTAAATAAAAGCTTGTTTTTAAATTTTTTTTTTTATTAATTTATTATTTTTTAGTTACCGTCGTGTTTTTGTATGTAAATGTTTCTCAACCTGTTCATACTATCCCTAACCTATACCAAGTTATAACTCTTTAAAATTGGTATGGTGGTCATCTTGTTTTTCGCCATTTTGAATTTTTTTCACCACCGCTAGAATTTGCCTAGGGTATAGGTTGATATCAGTTAAGTCACGACCCCGCTAAGTCTTACTGTTTAGCCGGGTAGTAGTACACCATCTCCTCGAAGGGTTGAACGCAGATGTTAGTTTATTCGTACTCTTCTTAGCAAACCCTTTCATTTGATACCCACATTATGGGAGTGCTTAAAAAGAACCAGTCCGCCATCTTGGGCGGTCCGCCATATTGGATTTTTTTATTTTCGTAATCCTCCCAGCAAAAACCCCTTTTTTTTATACCCCTATCAAGGGGGAAAACAATAGTCTGCCACGGCGGCCGCCTTTCCCCCGATCATAACCAAATGGTGGAAAAATTAATAATCCCCAGAGTGGTCTTTTTATTTTTCGTATCTACCGTTCACAAGGAACAAAAGGAGCAATCTTGGGTAATAAAATAAAGGGCTTCTGTTTTTTTTTAAAATTGGTTTTTTTTGGAAAACTACAATACTGGCTGCAGTAGAATTTATGACTGATTTACTGTTGAAGACTTCTTTGTCAAAATCCTCCCACAGTAGAGATTCAAACGTGGATTTAGATGTTGATGGATTACTATTGTTAAAACCTGAAAGAGTTGGTGCAGCAGGTATATTTACGGAAGAAACTTTGCGTGTTAATGATGTGTATGCGGTATTATATTTTTCGGAAGTGGAAAACCCAAATTCTTTAAACCTAGGGTCGAATAGGGTGGCTTGAATACATATTTCATTTTCTTCTACATACTTTAAGCGTTTACTAATTTGTTCCTTTAGCACCTGTAGCATTTGTTGGACCTCGGGTACAGGATTAAAAGGCGTTTCATTGGTAAAGAAACTGTTAATATGTTTTTTCAGTACATTTGTGAAGATCAATAATTTCGATCTTGTTGTTACTCTTTCTCCACTAATCTCATTTGTTATTGCATAAAATATTTGTAGAATGTCATTAATTTGTTTTATTACCGTCCATTCATAAGAATATATCGTGTTCAATTCACTATTGATCACAGCCAATGTGGATACAACAGCATCTTTCATTTGTAAAATTCGAAATAGCATATCGTATGTCGAGTTCCAGCGCGTAACTACTTCTTGTTTGAGTTTTAATTTTGGTAATCCATACCCTCTTCTATTGCATGTAATTTAGAAAGCGCACTGGAACTTCTTTTAAAATGTTCCACTATTGATTTCACTTTATCGATAATATGTTTTATATCATGATTTTTTAGGCTACTTTGCACAATCAAATTTAGTGAATGTGCAAAACAAGGCAGGTGCCTCCAATTTGCCAAGCGTATTGCAGCAGTGATATTTGCAGCATTATCACTGACAACTGCTGTAACTTTGTTGTCTAAGTTCCATTCGTGTATTTTTTTCTTTTAATAAATGGCACAAATTTTGTGCTGTGTGGCTTTCGTTATATAACATACAACATAATAAATTAGAATTTAATATGGCGTCATTGTCTATGAAATGTACAGTGATAGCGGTAAACCCTTCATTGTTTATTGATGTCCAACCATCAGTGGTTATACATACAGCAGTAGCAGTTAATTTTTTCTTTTACAGCTTGTTCCGTAGAATTAAGTATTTGTGGTAGCAGACTATAAGAGATAGTTTTTCTGCTGGGAAGAGTGTACCCTGGACAAAGCATTTGTATAAATTTTTTAAACTCTGGATCTTCAACGATTCTTAAAGGATTATAATCTTTCACTATTATTTTTACCACCTGATTGTCATATTTTTTGATTTTTTTAAAGAAACAGGTTTAATGACAAAGTTTGTTATTGGTTGTTGTTGTTGTTTTCGACACAGTTGTGGATCATTCGCAGTAACTACATCACTCTCGGTTATTTGATTATCCGATGACTGTGGATCATTATTATTATTATCTTGATCAATATCATCACAATCATCTATTATTGCCATCGGTGTACTAAATTTATTATTTGTTGCTTTATTTCGATAAATTAGAATTGTTACATGTTTTGTTTTCATGTGCCTTATTAAGTTATATGTTGACTTATTCGTAAATTTTAATTTTTGCTGGCAATAGCAATATTTGACTGTAGTTTTATCATAGTCGCAAAAATGATTCCACAGTTCGCTATTCTTCCTTGAGTTTATTCTAGTTATAAAAAGAAAATATTTATACTTTAATATAGGATCTTAATATGTTTTATTTAAGCACTTACTTTACGTTGAAAAGCAAACTACACTATCAAAAAAGTACGAATAAAAAAATCACCTTTGAGTCCGTTTTAACTACCACGTATATTATTATTAAATGACACCTCTTAAACACGCTAAAAGGTCATCGATTCAGATTCCCGCCAAATATTGCTAGTTGCTAAACTTTGGGCGGAAGTCGTAGAGGGCGGTTACAGTTAAAAAAGTCATAGACTGCTGACGGCTAGTTGTTGACGCTATTGGAGAATAGGGCCACGGGACGCATCAATGGCGGCACTAATGAACGTACGATTAGAAGCGCGGGTAAACCGTAGTTTATTCAAATACGATTTTTATACTGATCGATGTTTATTATTGAAAGTTAATAACTAGAAAGAAACTAACTTTACTGCAAAAGCATACATTATGACAGACTATGGTATTTTAGAAGACAGAATTTAATAAAACAGATCGTCGATATAAAGGTAAAACTCATTAACTAACATCAGGGCGATTCTTAAAAAATCTGTAATTAAATGAAAAGTTTTTAAAGATGTAATAATAATTTTTAACTAGCGTATGACCCATATTATTGCAACTTTTTTTCTCTTGTTAGATGATTGCATTTTTCTTATAATTGATTCGGTGTTACATGAGTTTTACCTTTAAAAGAAAACGACGAGATGTTACGAGAAATTACTCCAGCCACATTTGAAGATGTCGGTTAAATTTTTTCACGTAAATGGCTTTATTTTACAGTCAGTAAATGTACCTGACATCTTCAAATGTGGCTGGAGTAATTTTAATACTTCTAGGGGTTGATGCACCCTTATTACGGCCCGGAAATGATTTCAGCCAATAGGCTGGTTAGCTAACTGTAAAATAAAGGCTATTAACGTGAAAAAATTTACCCGAAATTTTCAAATGTGGCTGGAGTAATTTTATTACTTCTAGGAGTTGATACACCCTTATTACGGCCCGGGAAATGATTTCAACCTACAGGCTGATTAGTTAACTGTCAAATAAAGCCATTTACGTGAAAAAATTTAACCGACATCTTCAAATGTGGTTGGAGTCATTTTTATTACTTCTAGGGGTTGATGCACCCTTATTACGGTCCGGGAAATGATTTCAATGGGTGGGCGGATTTTACAACATCATAATTAAGCAATTTACGTGAAAAAATTTAATCGACATCTGCATTTGTATAAGATGTGGCTTTTAAAATTTTAAGGGTAGTTTCCACCCTCCCATTTTTTTGTGTAACTGCCAGCATTACTAAATGTCATAAAATAGCACACCGTTGTGGAAAATAATTTCTGGAATGATAAAATTGTGAAATAATTGTATTATTAAATCTGTGGATGGACGACCGTGGCTGTTTTCACACCGGTCATTTGATAACCGAACTCACGACCCGACCGCGACCGGTCCGTCATATTTTTGTAGTGTGTGGGCAGAAGCGAGACTAGTCTTGCTATTATGGACAACGCAATAGCATCATCGTAGGGATGATTTCGCCGGTTTCGATTTACGAAATCCGGAAGTTCACATGACTGGATATATTTTACCAAATATAAATGAGAATAGTGTTCCCTCCTGCGTAACCATTCCTTTGTCCATACACGGTTCTTTTTTATTTTTGTCTGAAAAGATCACTACTGCCCTGACAGATAAAGCTATTTTCATTTTTCGCGACAGGTGCCATGGTATTGAAAGCTTGCTTACGGTCGCGACGAACTGAGAATATCGTAGAGCGTAAATGTGTAGGGCAGAAAAGATCGGTCCGAGTCTGGGTCGCAGTTGTGAGTCGGGTCTAAGTGAATGGCCCGCTTTACACGCGTAGCGCCTAAACGGCTTGACCGATCCGGATAATTCTTTTTGCATAATATTGCGTCGGTTAGGTGACGTGAAACGGGTCTAATTTGGACCTAAATAGCGAATTAAGCATATTTTGGGAGACGTGTTAATGACAAAAAAGATTCAGAATGCAAAAATTAGTCTGAACATGTCCTTCCGGTTTTGAAAAGATTTTTTATATGGTTAGTGAATATGCGGACTTGCGACCCATTCAACTGCTGTTTAAAAGTTTACTCAACTGTCATGCTTAGCTTGTTTCAACTACATCGTCGGTCTCCAGTGCGCACTTACAACAGTGTTGTGCAACACAACATGTGTTGTGTTGTTTATGTAAATCGCCATTATTGCATGGTTTTTCGTTTGGAAAAGTTGAAATAGACCAATCAACAAAGCCAATTACAGCTTTTCCATAAAAATAAAATCTTGTAATATCAACTTAGTTCAAGTTCAAGTTCAGAACTAATCTCTGTTATGTGGTGGAACAACGGATTTTTTCTTCCACCAAAAATTTCAAATTAAACAGTACTGTGAACATTACGTTAAATCTACCTTCTTAAAAGATTAATAGATTTTTTTTTAAATATTTTGTGATTGTAGTAGAGTGCCACGGAGCATTAAATATGCTTAAAAATACGTTCTGTGGGCGTCGCGGGGTTACAAGCTGAATTGTGCATAAAACGGAAGTTTATACATTAGTAAATCAGAATCCGGAAGTAATAAAAAAATAACGCGGGCAGAAGGGCAGTAAAATCAAAAAAACGAGTTATTACCATGGGCGGATAGTACAGCACCTAGGCTACAATTCAACATAAAAATCTAGTTATATTTTATACAGAATGTATTTTTTATCAATTTTTCAAAGTTGCTCTTACGGGAAAATAAATTTTGAAACTCGAATATCTCGGTTCGAATACGTCGAAAATCTTACTGAAATTCATCAACTTTTAAGTTTACACACCATTTACTCGATAACAAAGACCTTAATCGTAAAAACTTACTCTTATAAAAAATGTATATCATCAATTTGCAAGGCAACAGCGTTTAATTGAAAAAGGTTGCTTTAATAGTAAATAAGATGTGAATAAAAATAGAAAATTGGCCATTTTTCGACCGGCCGCCGGACCGCTAGGTGTCCCGCGTCCCCACTCTGCTATAGTCGCATCTATCTCACAAATTCCCATAGCTCCGTCGCGTACTGTTTCAATACACACATGAATGGTGGTAAAAATATTTTTCATTTTACCGCAAAAAGTAATTCTTTACAAAAAGTTTTGCTTGTTTTTAAAATGAGATTGGCATCGATAACTTTAACATGATGGTTATACAGTTATATTAAACGTTTTGGGAGAACTCTAAATGATATGGAGCTGAAAATTCGTGTCTAAGGGTTTTCAAGGGTGCTTTACAAATCTAAAATAATGGTGCCTTTCTGGCACTGATATATTGGAAGTGAATACTGATTTCGTTATTTTAAATGGCTTGCTATATTTTTTATGCCATATTTGGTGTCTACTCATTAATTTAATACTACTGTACTAATCACTGTCTACCCCTAAAATGAACGGTTTTCGAGATATTTAAATTTTAATAAAAAAATTGGTGTCCGTAGAAAAAAATTGACAACTTTCGCTGTGGTAAAATTCTAATTATTTTTTTTACCATGTAAATGTGAAAGGTTCAGCTTATTGTCAAGCTTGAATAATTTTGTCATTTATTAAGTCGCTTATATTAAATAGATTATTACACATTATCCTTTTTTAAGAACTATTTTAATTAAAATATACTGTATTCTACACTGTGGGAAAAGTATGGAAACACCAGGAATTCCGCGAAATTGGTTACAAAACGAAAAATCAAGGTCGTACCTTATGGTAACTTTCAACGAGGAGTCCAATGGTGACCTTGGATTTGATTCCCACGAGGTTCCATTTTATAACCAATTCCGCGGAATTTCTAGGGTGTTTCCATACTTTTTCCCCATCCTGTATAATATCGTCTACTTCCCGTCTTTCATTCGCTTTATGAATACACTCGATTCTCTCTTAAGTCACCTTCGCTTAATTCACATTTCCTCTTATTTCACCACGTTTTTCCCTATTATGTCACGAAATAAGTACAGTAAGCAACGAAAGTTATCATACACCCACTTTTTGAAGTTTGTTTAAATTCTGATAATTTTTGTATTACAGCATTGATTTTTTTGCTTTTTGACAGGATTATAGCTTGTGATATTCTGCGTCTAATAAGCCGAAGTTGAAGGCGGTATGTCGATAGTGTGAAAAGATATCGCTAAAAAGTAAAATTTCAATGTTTTCAAAGAAACGTAAATAACTTCGAAAATAGTAAATCCCTTTCGAAGTTGTTGGACTCGTATTAAAGGGAAATCTTCAGTGTATCTATTTGACTAACTGAGTCAATTTGAAAAAAAAATTCCTAGACATGAATAAATCTAAAGTTGAACCAAAAAATATCACAAAAATTCAAAATTCTACCATCCTTAGTATCGATTCCGTACACATCACTGTTTCTGAAATTTTAATAAAACACAGAGATCTAGAGGGATATTAATCCCAAATTGTTGTTGGAGTAATGTGTGGCGTACAGGGCTTTTTTGAAATTTCGTGATATTTTTGGTTCAACTTTAGATTTTATTCATATCTAGGAAATTTGTTTTTCAAAACGATTCAGTCAAATAGATACACTGAAGATTTCTCTTTAATACGAGTCCAACAACCGAAAGGGATTTACTATTTTCGAAGTTATGTACGTTTCTTTTGAAAACATTGAAATTTTACTTTTTTAGCGATATCTTTTCACACAATCGACATAGCGCCTTCAACTTCGGCTTATTAGACGCAGAATATCACAAGCTATAATCCTGTCAGAAGCAAAACAAATCAAGGCTGTAGTACAAACATTATCAGAATTTAAGCAAACTTCGAAAAGTGGGTGTATGATAACTTTCGTTGCTTACTGTATGTATGATAAATTCGCCGCCTGTAAAAGTTTTAGAACTACGTTTGGAAATTGGATTCTCGCATGAATATGTACAAATTTATTGAAAAAAATGATTGTGTAATACATTAAATATAGACAGCTAACCTTTGAAAATAGGTTGTGTCTTTTAAAAATATTTAACCTTTAAAATATTCATTCAAGTGGAAAATTGAACTTTGTCACGCACGACTGGGTATACTTACGTTGATTTTTTCGTTCAGCTGGCTCATTTTTAATTATAACAAGTGCTGTGGTATATCTCTAAATATTTATTTTTGCAACTAAAAAGTTGAGGTTATGATTGCGACTTAAGCGAGAAGATGAGGCACGGATTTGGTGACTTAAGAGGGAATCGAGTGTACTTGTATACCTTATACTGTACTGTATGATTTTATCAAAATGATTAAAGCGAGAGCTACAGTTGGGTACAGTGGGCCATGGGCGACCAATGTATTATAATAACACAATTAGATTTTTCGACGAATATGTAGGTATCAAATAAATTCAACCATACCGAAAAAGTATGTATGCAAAGAGGATGAAAAAGGAAGCGAACGGTGTTATAAAATGCAAAGGATAAAGTTGTTCAAATTTATCTATATAATAATCACTTTGACAAATACTCTGAAAACGGTACATTTTGGGTATAGGGAATGGTGGTATGTATTGAAAGAGGATAAAGAAAGGAAGCGAAATAATCATTAAATATAGGATGTTCTATTTAAATTTCTGTTTCGTTCTATTTAATCACGTCATGTTTTTAAGATATCGTAACCTAAAAGTGCAAAACATAGTTTTTGATATATTTGAGGTTATGTAACATCATAAGGTATTTTTTTCGCTAAACTTGTAATAACAGCTAAAGGTATGTTTCTCCCTTTTTAAAATCAATTTTGAATCGTTCAGATGTCTTTTTTTACTGAGATATGACAATTTGAAGTTTGTGTCTCACCGATCTACTAAAATGCAAACCAAAAGCAGAGTACAATGTACCTCTTTAAATACTGTTAAATTACAGTATAAGCATTTTTCAAGGTAAGCAGGTCGTGATTACAGATCCACTGTCAGATTCTAAAAAAATCGAAATGTCGGATCCAATATGGCAAATCGAATATGGCGGACAAAAATTTCATAGTTTTTAATTCAAAATTTGATCGTAAATACAAAAAAAAAAAAAAAAAAAGGAGTGTAAATGTTATCGCCGCCATGAGGTGTATTCCGAACAACGTTTTTACTGCTGAATGATAACAGATTTTTATTTTGTGGGCTTGGGTTTTGTAGGCTTAGGATTTGTGGAGCCAACCTTTGAGTGACCTATGACCTGAGTATAGTTTTGAACGTAAAAATGTTCTTTCTTTCTATTGGCGACGCCAAAAATTTATGGTTACG